>JAQFZP010000764.1:0-27170 GCA_034695745.1 Geophilus truncorum | reverse complement strand
GTTGCACAGTATACTGTGCAACCATGCACAGTATACTGTGCATGGTTGCACAGTATACTGTGCATGGTTGCACGCGTCGAAATGAAAGCGGATAAAAGTAATCTTCTCTACCGGTACCGGTTTATAAAAATACCGCTCATACTGTAACTACCGTATAAAACGTAATTTACATATTTTAAATTTATTTTGTACTCGTATAATTTTACATTTTTAAAAATGTCAACATATAATCTTAATGTGCATATAAATTGAAGGAACTTTGAAGTCTTTGTTACATCTCAACGTGACATGCCCCAATTTGACATGTTAATCAGAACATCAAGTATAGTTCTTCTAGTATGGATTGGTAACATAAAAAAAATATTTTTTATATTTAAAGCAATGCAGCCTGTGGTGCCCAGCGTTCCTTGTTTGGGACACCGTTACTTACATGCAATTTTCCATATTAACATTTTAAATTTTTTAAAAAGAATGACTATGATCTAAATCAATTCAAATCACAATAGAAGTTAATACCTATTGTTAATTTAGAAAAAAAAAAATATTGCAGAGTGTGATGCATTTTCACTGCCTTCTATAAACAATTTAAAAACCAAATTAATTTGGGAAACTCAAGTTTAATCCTTTAATAATGGTAGGGACTGGTAAACAATATTCTAAAATATGTTTATTTTATTTACTTAAAAAAAAAACATTTTTGAGGTGTCTCAAATAAGGGACACGAGGCAGTTCTGACTTATTTCAAAATCCGAAAAAACACCAATTCTATTATTTCCACAATAGTCAAAGAACAAAACCCAAGAAAAAACCCAAGATTCCCACCAAAGTCGCTCAGCAAACAAGTAAAATCATATGAATACTTTTCACTGGTTTTTTCTACATTGCTGTCTGCAAAATACACTTTGATGATTATTTCACTTGGATTTCTCAACTGCTTGATTACATTCGAATAAGTAGTATAAACTAACTCTTCACAAACTTTAGGGCAATTACATTTCTTCAAATTCAATTGACTGTAAGCTTCCAAATTGAAATGTGCAACTTCTAGTGCTGTTAAATTCCAAGGACAAGTTGGTTTTCCTGGGACTTCATAATAAAGTGTACTAAATAAATATAAAAATTAGTTAAATAATTTAAATTTAAGATATATTCTAAAATCCAACCTGCAAACTTGTGACATATCTTTTTCAATGCATTTGTTTAGACATTCTGTAACCCTGTCTTCTGTGTCACAGAGATTACCTGTTCTGTTAAGTAACTCAAACTGGAAAATTTAAGTTTTTACATTAAAGTGATAGTGTCACGAATTATTTATTTTTTTATGTGAAAGAATATGTAATAAAATTAAGTCTCCACTTCATTTTCAATCGTGACGTAATAAATTGCAGCCTCAACATAAAAATTTAATAACAGGTGGCGTTATTTAATAGGCTAGAGAAACGCTAGGTTAATGGTAAATCCCATCTACCAATTATGTCGTCACGACTTCTCATACCTATTTAAATTTTGCTTTCCCCGCCAAATTTTTAAACACAAAATTATGACATAAAAATAAAAAATTTAAATAAAGAATTTTTGTGTTTTTTAAATTTTGGTGAGGATTCAACTTTAACCAAAATATCAAAAAAAAAAAAAAAAAAATTGCGACACTATCACTTTAACTATTTACTAAAATATTTAAAAACTGAAATCAAACTTAAATCTTATTTAACTCAACCTGTTTTTGATGCAGCAACAAGTGAGTTTCGTATCCTACGTAAACATCCAATACATCAAAAAAGAGAAAATGTTGTCGACTAACTTTTACACTACTGTGAAAATAAATCTAAAGGAACAAAAAAGCAAAGTTAAAATATTCTGTACAATTTCATCCAAGTTAGACTATATAGTTCACCATTACTCCCACTCTGGGACTTTCTAAGCTTTTCATTATTTTCACTTTGTTTCCTTTCTTTTTATCAAGGTCAGACAATAACATTGAATTAATGAAGTTGAATTCCAAGACTTCCGTTATTATCTTCAAATAAGTAAATGGTCCTTTGTACTGAATTCTACCATCTTAGAAATGAGGTAAAATGTGATAATATGAACATAGAGTTTAAAATTATTTTCAAACCTGTGTGGAAAATTTGACAACTTCCCCAGAATGTGCAAATATCTGTGTGATTTACATTAAATTTAGCACCATTTGCATCACAAACTTTGTCAGTTTTGCTGCACTGAAATTAAGTTGTAGTAAATGATATTGTAAGTGTTTTTAGTGTTAGATTCAATTCAATCTAACTACAGTAGAACCCCGTTATAACGAGGCTCAAAGGGACCAAAAAATTGGTTCGTTATAACGAGTTTTCGTTAAATCGAGACAAATTGAATTTTGAATATGATTCGTTATATGCAGATTTTCGTTGTGAGCGAGTTCGTTGTAACAAGGTTCGACTGTAAATAACTATTTTCTGTGGGATTAGATCGTGCCAAAAGTTTAAGAGCTAAAGACAACACTAGGCGGATTTGTTTATTATTTTTATTTGCACTCATGCTCTGTATCGATATTGGTATTGGTATCGATAACGGTATTGGTATCGATAACAAAAAGATGTCGTTATTTTTCGAGTATTGGTATCAAAATTTTGCATTTTTTAGTATTAGTATTAGTATTCATTGAAATTTTATACCAATATAAATTTTTTTTATTGATTATTAATCAGTTATTACCAACTCAAAAGCAGTCAACATCTAGACAATAAGGTAAAAGTGCATCAAACATCAAAAATTATAAAAAAAAAAAAATACCATAAACTTACAATTTTATACAGTAGAACATTATTCATGTTAAATCCCACACACTTAACTGGCTCAGAATCAAACATTGGTATAAATGACAAAGCAGCAGATTCAAATGGGTCATCAGTGGAAAAACATTTAGCTAAACTCTCATTACAAGCTGTCAGCTGTTTGTAAGAATACACAGACATCATATTTCGAAAAACACCATAAACCAAATAAACAGCCGGCATATCAATATAATCATTGCGGATTATATCCACTTGTTTGATCACTGGATTACTGAAGTAGTGGTCAAGACATTTGGACAACTGCCAACAGCAGAGACAAGACATGGTGACCAGAACAACCAACCAAACAACTCTGAGAACCAAATTATTTTTCGAATCGATGATTTTGTTGACTCCAATGATGGAAATGTCAGTGGTTTTCTTTTGATTGGGTTTCAAGTATTTTTTCCTGATTGGATGTGAAATAAAGTAATGGTATTGTTGATTGTTTCTTGCATGCATGATTTGTTCTCTTCGGTAGCGATGCATGTTGGTTGTGAATGTAATGGATACAGTGAAAGTGGATTTATAAAGATATTGGTGTTGGTAAACATAAAGTTGAAAAGAAGATTTATCATGTTAGATGATTGATTATTTATAAATAATTGCATTAGGTTAACTAAGTACTCATAATGAGTTTTGTGAAATATGATGTGTTTGGGATATAATGTCTTGCATTATATTAATTGAAAATGGTTGTGGAAATTTCCATGCATTTAAGAAATTATTATTATTATTATTATTATTATTATTATTTTTTTTTTTTTTTGTAGATGTGGATCAAAATTGTCCAAATCCGATCCAATCCGATAAAATATAAATTTAAAATTTTGAGCTTTGTTGTTTATGAGTCGTAAACTACAAACTTCTGAGAGAAGCCAACGAATTGGATCTATTTTTACAAAAAACCGAACCGGTCCGGTCAGATAGCAGCTTATAAGATTTGCGAATGGGAGAAATATTTTATGATAGACAAAATAATTTAATTCAGGAAATCAAGTTTCATAGGTACAATTCACATTAAATTTTTAATCTAGAGAGAAAAATTTGTTTTATTCATAATTTTAAATAAAATAAACAAATTTAACCGAAGTGTTGTTTTTGCAGTTTAATGAATGACATACGGTAAATGTAAAACCAGAAGTAAAACTATTTCGTCACACTGGCGCTTCCTAAAAAACAGCAATGAATAAAAATATGGAGTTAAAATCACATTAATTCACTTAAATTAACCCATACTCACCACTTTCTGTCATATTTCCCCGCAAATCAAACGAAAACACAAAAAAACAACAACTCTCCATCTTTATGTCAAATCCCAGTTGACCTTTTACGCCACTAGTATAAAAACTGATCACCAGATGTCGCTTCAAACCCAATACAAAACTGTTATAGAAACAGAACAACCCTCTAAACCAATCCGATCGCACGTAACTATTATATAAGTTTTACCCACCCGGTCCAAAATCCACTTACAAACACAATCAAAACCCGAATCACATTTTCCGTCTCTTCTTCCAACACTTCCAAACAACTATCAAAAATGGCGACCGCTGCCATGTTAGAGCACACGATCGAACCCATTGCACGAAATCAAGGTATAATTCATTAAAAAATCCACTCGAATCATATCTAAAAATTACATAAACACATTACAGATGCGACCATTTACGTCGGTGGACTTCCGGACAAGGTGTCGGAGCCGTTATTACTCGATATGTTTGCAGAATACGGCACCATAGGTAAAAATTTCACTAAAAAAATTGAAAAATTGTGTATTTTATTAATTATTAATAAAAACCAATTTCAGTTAATGTCCACATGCCGAAGGACAGAGTTAATCGTAAACACCAGGGATACGGTTTCGTCGAATTTACGGCGGTCGAAGAAGCCGATAACGCAATTAGGCACATGAATTTCATGAAAATCTACGGTAAAACGATTCGAGTAAACAAAGCCTATATCCAATATAAACAAATGGACATCGGAGCCAATATTTTCATTGGGAATTTGGATCCGGAAGTGGACGAAAAGCTGCTTTATGATACGTTTAGTATATTTGGGGTTATGTTACAGTCCCCGAGGGTAATTATATTTTTTTTGTATTTTTTTGAATTTTTTTTAATGATTTTGTTTTGAATTTATGTAATAGTGTATGCGGTATCCAGATACTGGTATTTCTAAAGGTTTTGCATTTATACATTATGCCTGTTTCGAGGCCGCGGACTCTGCCATTGAGGCCATGAACGGGCGTAATCTATGCAACCGCGCTATTTCTATTTCCTATGCGTTTAAGAAGGGAATGAAAGGCGAACGACACGGGTGTCCGACCGAACGACTTAGGGCGGCGCAGAATCAGTATTCTCAGATGCAGAGACAGCAAATGATGGCCGAATCGCCGTTGACCGTTAGTACCAATTCCGGAAGTAAGTATCTTATCAATTTTTAATTTTTTTTAATTAAAAAAATTAATTTTTTGAATTTTTTTTTTTTTTTTAGTGATGTCGCCGATGAATGTAATTCCACAGCAGCAAGGATTATCCGGATATTCCATGGTACCGTTGTACCCCGTACCGCATCAGTACTCAGCCGAAGCGTCGTACATGGTTTGGCCGTATCAGAATAGGATGATTAATGCAGATGCTAGTCAAACTTATCCACAGTATCCCTACGGTTCGGGGAATTGATTTATATATAAAAAAAAATTTTTATATATATATTTTATAAAAATTTGGATTTTGTGAAATTTTTTTTGTAAAGTTTTTATTGTTTTTATTTTTATTTTGATAGTTCAACCGGGATATATGACCAGAGCACCTATTTCCTAGTTGTTTTCTTCGTGGTTTAGAGATTGAGTGATGCTTAGACAGAAAATAGATAAATAAATATATTGGAATTTAGTCTATTTAACAAATTTGTAACTTTGTAATAGGTAAATTTGAGATTAGAAATACAAATTAAAGTTCGGAAAAATGTTTGAATTGTTAAAATAAAATTAGTTTCTAAAAGATTTGTGTGTTTTTCTTTCGGGTTTTTTGGGAAAAATTTGAATTTGAAGTTTTTTTTGTTTTTTTTTGGTACTTTAAGTAAATTTTTTACATTTCATGATAAAGTTTTTAGCATAAATTTTGCATTTTTTTTAATAAATTTATTAACATTTTCAGTGTTTTCATCAATGAATTTCTTTTAAAATGAAAGATTTATTTATCAAATTACATTTTACATCATTATTTATCATAAAACACTGCATAATTTATTTTCGCCTAAAATTTCCATTTGTAAACATCACATTTCACCAAGGTCGCCATTATGAATCACGTGACGATGACGTCATTCACCCTCAACGAAGTGTCTTCGGCGCGAGCTTCGGTGGTTCTCAATTACTCGTCAATCATTTTCAGAATAAATGAAGAGTAAATATCGATACATGATAACGCAATATTTAAAACAAGTCATCAAGTGACCGGTTCGACCGGTCGACCTATAATTTCCAATACTTTTATCACCACGCGATAGTAGAGCATTGAACCGTCGGCTGCGAGCAAAACGAGACCTAATTAAGCCGCTGATAACATTAAACACCTTAATTTAGTGATAATTTTAAAATTTTATATACTTAAATCTCATTTACCTCTACTTTATCTACATTTATCTACAAATGGATGCAGAGCAGAAACCAAAACAGGAGTCGCGAGGTTATCCGTACCCAGACACAGGTAATCCGTGAAAATATTTTC
This sequence comes from Geophilus truncorum, assembly GCA_034695745.1. Taxonomy (NCBI): domain Eukaryota; kingdom Metazoa; phylum Arthropoda; class Chilopoda; order Geophilomorpha; family Geophilidae; genus Geophilus; species Geophilus truncorum. The sequence goes on along the minus strand of JAQFZP010000764.1, from coordinate 20,602 downwards.
AAAAACTCTTTAAATTTCCATTTTATACGTTAAAAACGTTTTAAAAACACTTTTTAAACCCGTTGTTCTAGATGCAGTGATTTATATCGGCGGTTTAGACCCTCAAATCTCCGAAATTTTACTCAGGGATTTTTTTTCGGAATGCGGAACTGTGGGTAAATATCAAAAATTCTATAAAAAAAATAAATAAAGAGTTAAAATTCACTTAAAATAAAAATTTTATTAAAGTAGACCTGAAAAATTGAAAATTTAATCAAAAAACAGTTTTATTTGAAAATTTAAATTTTATTTAAATTAGCATTAAATTTTATTTTATTTTTTTTAAGTTCATGTTCATATTCCGCTACATGTTTCTACGGAGTGTCATAAGGGCTACGGCTTCGTTGAGTTCGAGAATAAAGAAATGGCGAAAAAAGCGATTTGGTCTAAGAACCGTACGAAACTAATGGGGAGATTAATTCAAGTTAACACCGCTAGAGCGCAATACGGGAAGTTCGAGATCGGCGCGAATTTATTCGTTGGAAGTTTGGATCCCGAAGTGACCGAGAAGTCTCTGTATGAGTTATTCAGCAACTACGGAGTCTTGTTTAAGCCACCTATGGTTAGAAATGTTACTATTTTCTGGATTTCGGTAATTTTTTAATTGTTTTATTGTTTTCATTTTTAGTGTATTCGGAATCCTGTGACTGGGGTTTCAAAGGGTTATGCTTTTATTCATTATACTACGTTTGAAGCGGCTGATGCAGCAATTTTGAGTTTGAACCGGAAGCAGATTGGTAGACGTTGGATGTCGGTTTCCTACGCATTGGTGAAGAAGGGGATGCAGAAGAAACATGGGAGTATTGCTGAAAGGGAGTTTGCTGCGAAAAAAACAGAAGTGGTCATCGATGTGGATTTGGATATGGGAGGTAGTACGACATCAGTGAGTTCAGGGAGTTCACCGACATCTAGTGGTAAATTTTGGAAGTGGTTGAGAGATTTTGTGGGAAATAGGAAATTTTCCGGAAATAAATCGTGGAAAATAATTGCTAATGTTAGAGAATTCGAGAATTTTTTTTATTTTTTTTTTATTTTTTAACTTTCCCGCATCATTTCACGATTTGTTTTTCTCCAATTTCGAATTATTTTATTTTTAATTTCACATTTTATTAGTCTACTAATTTTTAATTTTTTTTTATTTTAATGTATTTCCTGAAACTAAAACTTTATTTAATTCCAGTATCATCATATCCCGTTGAAGAAAAATCACCGAGTTACACTTTACCACCCGTTATGCCTTTACCACTGCCACTAGACGGCTACAAATCGCCCGTTACCATCATGAGCGGCGATTCAATGCCACCTAGTGACGAAATGTGGCAACCATTACCGCCGCCTCAACAACAACAACAACAACCACCACAGTTTTATATGAACAATTACCAACCAATTTACCAACCGTTCGTGCAAATCATTCCGGCTTATTCCATCCCTTCGTTTCCTCAAAATGCGAAAAACGATGGAAATCCGTGTTATTGCTACTTTTGCGTGAATAATTTACATCAAAATGGCTACGTGACTAATTATCAACTCCCTCAATATCATCCTTATGGTAATTTTTGATTTTTTTTTTTTTTTTATTATTTTGTAAATTTTTATTTATTTTTTTATAACTTGTTTTGCAGTGCAGCCAACGACTTATTTACCGATGCCAGTCATGTCGAAAGAAACTAATTGATTTTTATAAAAAAAAAAGATTAACTTTAAAAAATATATATAATAATTTGTGATTTTTGATTTCTGATTTTTATTAAATACAAAAAACTCAAAAAAAATTTATTGTAACTTGAAAAGTGTGCAGAAAATAAAATTTAAATGAATTTGGATTAAAGTTGCTCTTATCTAGTGGTAAATATGTGAAACCTAACATTTTGTGGCGCCTTCCGGAGGAAAAAAAGTGACATAGTTACATAAAATACTCTGTATAATGTCTAATAAAGACTTACTTTTGGTCTCTAAAAACAGGTTTAAAACTAAATTTATATAAATTAAGTTTTTTTTTTTTAGATTAATATCATCCAGTTGAATGGTGTTACATTTCCATTTGGTTTAATAATGTAAGTACAAAATCCATTTATTACAAAATGTTACAAGCTGTTCCTTCGACATAACGTACATTGTTTTGCACTGATGTACAAACATTCAAAATCTGACGAATTGCTGCCAAACGATCGTTTGCTTTTCGTTAAAGTCGATTGAGCTTAGCATTAAAAATCCACTTATGTCAGATATGTTTCGAACCCGTTTTGAACGAAGTAATTTTCATGATTCAAGCTTCAAAATTACTTCGTTCAAAACGGGTTCGAAACATATCTGACATAAGTGGATTTTTGATGATAAGCTCACTCGACTTGAACGAAACGCAAACGATCATTTGGCAGCAATTCGTCAGATTTTGGATATGTTTGTACATCAGTGCAGAACAATGTACGTTCCGTCGAAGAATCGGAGTCAAATTCATAATCGACAAATAATCGTGACATTTTAAGACAAATAACTACAATTTTTATTTCCATGTCATGGGTTTATATATAAAATTTATGAATGTTAAATTTAATTTATGTTATAAATAGACGTAATTTTTATGTGCATTTGGTATTGTGTACAGCTTCGTTGGTTGATGATTTTTGTGTTGATTAATGATATATAATGTAAAGTTAAATTTTACTATAATATTTATGAAACATATAACTTTGAAAGTGGCCTTTGATACTGTACTATTTTCTGCCATAGATGTCGTACAAGTCATATTGCGTCATCGACTGGAGCGGGGCAACATGGCCGATGAAGATTGAGTTGAATTACGTCTGCGAACTTGATAATCCGGAAACGTTATAAGAAATCACAATCAACGCAATCTGTTATAAGGAATGGACTGAATGAACTTTCTTGCGTCGATGACGACATGGACAACGACGACGACAACAACAACAGACGCCGTCTACGATCAGCAAAAGCAGAAGTAAATAAACCCTTTATTTAGGGTTTATTTACTTCTTGCAAAAGGTATCGTGATAAATCATTATTTTTACATTTAATACGAAAATTAATTCGATTTAACGTATTACTTCGTTATATCGGGTATAGCGAACTCTCGATTTAACAAACACATTTTGAGTTTTTGACTGGTCCCTTAGAGTTCGTTATATCGTACAGGCTAGTAATCGAAGGGTTAACAGAGAAATCAAAATCTAACTTCTGGTTACCGGTATTTATTTACTTCTGGTACAACATAGCAGATGATATATTTTACTTTTATGTGACAATTTGCATTGCATTACTAATGGTGCTTCCAATAAACAATTTATGGCAGTGAAAACAACCAAACTATTTTGAGGGGCAAGATTTTTTTATTTCATAATAACTTTTTAAATTGCTGTCCAATAAGCATGAAAAAAGTTCAGAACATGTAAACTCACATTCTAAAGAGTAACTGTATACAAATATTTAGATTTCTTAAATTAAAAAAATTGTATTCACAATTTGTTAGATATAGGTATACCGAAGTTGAATGGTTAAATGCACGTTTTTATATTTTATAATTATTGTTTAACATTAGTTATCTGAAATAAAGCTGAAATATTAAAATTACATATAACTAAAAATATTGGCTTTCCTGCATAAATTATGATTACGTCACTATGTGTTACCTAATAATCACGAGATAAATAAAATATTTTACATTTTAAGCAAAAACAAGGAAGTTACAGTATGTATAATTTATTACGACTGGATTTTCAATTACGTAATAACAACTTGAAATTTAATAATGATTATAATTATGTAAACAAAAATAATATTCAACAAACTTTGAATCGTATCAGTTTTGCTTTTCACACTTTGCAATCATGATTGGTTTAATTTTGTATTTTTTTATACTGTGGCAACAGTGCAACTCAATGGTATTGTATGAACAGTTATTTAGTATTACGTATCCCATTATTACATAAGATTATACTCATGTATTGTATCATGTAATGAATGAGAAATTTCAGTCCAAAGATATGTCAGACATTCTTTATGCAAGATTCGTAATCACAACTTTGTTATCTTTTTCAGGGTAATGAATGCCTGGTTAAAGCGTTAACGTTTAATAAATATTCTTATGAAGAAAAATTACAACTTAATTTTTCAATGTTTGGAAACCCTTATACCTTTAATCTGAAATCAGCAGATGCTATTTTTGCATTTCATTTTAATATTTTGGAATACAAAGAACTTGAAGGACATAATTTAAAGAAACAGGTACAATTTCTATTATTTAACTCATGTTTGTACAGAAATATTTTATAAAAAAAAATTACTTTGAAAAGGTTTCCTATAATTTAACTGGTTCTTTTTTCACCGATGAAGAAGGAAAGGCTGCATTTTACATTCATCAATATAATAAAAATGACTTACAAATGGTATGTTTTATAAAGTGTCTTGTGTGGGCGTGTCTGTCACGAGAAGTGTTGTCGAAGTTACACCAACTTTCACTAGACATGGGGAAATACATTACGGGGAAAAAGAAATAATATGTAACGTTTGTTAAACAATAGTAGTCACTAAGTTGCATTGATAAACTTTTTCCTCTTTTCTGTGATGGATTTATCAATGTCAGTGATAGACAGATTCACTCGACACTTTTTGTGACGTGATTATAGTAAGTCTGAAATCAAGAGGATTTATATTCTTATTATTCTCTATCTATTATACATGGTGAATAAAACGTCTGGGCCCATTGTTTGTATATTTTAATGGGCTGCAGACAGCACAAAACAATTGGATGGGGCAATTCAATGGTGATAACAAATTTAACCTCTAACCTCATCTTTAGAGTCATTCAATTTGTAACTTTTTAACCGTTAAAGATAGAACAAAACTTTCAATTAGAAAGTTGTAGAGCACCATTTAATTAATCTAAAACCGTTTTTAACTTTTTTATTTTTTTTTAAATAAAAACTGGAGAAAAATTAGTTTAAAGCATAAATGGTACCATAACTATAAGAGTACCGTAGTAGAGACATAAGCAACAATAATCGGCTTTATATTTATAACTTATATTTAACATACAATTTATAATTTATATGGTTTTAGACTTATTTTATCAATTTTATCAATTTTATCAATTTACATTTTAAATTATGATACTTAGGATGGATTTGTACATGACTCAGTAGAAATTTGGAATGTTAATGGTCATCACATTGCAGCAAAAACCATAACCAAAAATTTCAATCATCATATTAAACCTACTAAAGGTCAGTTCAACAATTTAAAATATTTTGCAAGTTTTTTATTGTCATTTAATTTTAATTTGAAATTCTGTTTTAGGAATTTTCAAATTCAAGCGCTCTTCTTCGGACAACACAGAGCAACAAGAAATAGCAATAATTGAAGTTCTTGTCTTCTTGGATTCAATTGTCCATAAGAAATTAAAGAGAACAAAAACTGATATTAAAAAATACTTAGGCATTTTCTGGAATGCAGTACAAAAAAACATTTTTAATTTTCTACATTTGTTCAAACAAATCTTGGTTTTAATTTCCAGGTACAAAATAAATACAAAGTATTTAAAAATCCAGAGGTAAAATTTTTACTGACCGGAGCAATTATCCTAAATGTATAAACTGTTGCATTAAAAGCTTAACATCCACCAACATTGTCTTAAAACCAAATAATTTTCTAGGAAATGCCATGGATGAATGAAACTTTTATAAAACCTAAGCAATCAAATGCTGATACATTTTTGGATGAATTTGGCTCTTGGCTGTACAAAGAACATGACAAATTTCCAAAGTTTGATGTTGCAGTTCTTCATACAGGGTATGAAAAATTACAGAAATTGTATTTTTGCCGGTGATCTGATTTTAATATTTTTTTACAGTTTCGACTTGTATTTTCCTGACGACGATGGTCAACTTGAAACCGACCTTATCGGAATCGCTTTTTATAATGGCATTTGCAGTGTTGACGAGGAAGAAGAAGTAATTCATGGAGCTGTTATAATTGAAGATTCTTTTGCTCCATTATACACCAGTGCAAATACAGCAGCTCATGAAATTGGACATTTGTAAGTAAATAATTTCTATTATTGTGATGTATAAAGATTTGTTCAATTTGGCTGTCTCGGAACTAAAGTTGGATTTAATTTTTGGTACTGCCAGCCAACAGAAGGGGCACATTTAACTAATCAGGGTCATTATTTTTTTGCTTGATCCTTACTGTGTTTCCCCTTCTAGGGAAAGTACTAAAAGTAGGTCATTACACACTGAAACTTTCAATCTCTCATTAGCTACAGTATAGCCAGAAAGCCTAACCAAAAAAGTCGCATAGGATTTTAAGGGGCAGAAAAATTACAAGGGTTATAACTTTACATAATTTTTTTTAAACTAAAATAGGCCAGAACATAGTACATGACGGTATGAACAAACTCAACAAAAAATATTTTTATTAACAAAAAAACTTTCTGTTCAAGTTGTGTGCTATGTAAATTTTTACACGTGGTTGGTAATGGAAGAGTTATTTCAATTTTTATCGAAAACCAGTTTTCTAAATTTCGGTATTTTGGCAATCGCGTGAAATGAGTAGAATAGTGAAATGAGAAAATGTCATTTTTGTTACTAGATTAAATGCTGACCACTGTGAAATTGAGGATTGTGGTGTATTTGCAATGATGGCATCAGATGACGAAGATATGAGTCCGAGCATGGCGGTATTTACCAATACTACTATTGACATAATTCAAGAAACTCTCAAGTACCAGTTTCCACAATTACTTTTGACAAAATTTCATTTATAATTCAAAATTGTACTTTTTAGTTCAAATTGTACAAAATGTCTTTATGACACTTCTGAGTCTGAATTACCAATTGGTTCTGAAATACCAATAATGAATAGAACTGAAATATGCAAACTTGCTTATGGAAGAAAATATAATGCATTACCGTTGGTAAATTGTGTTTAATAGTTATTTACCAGAATATATTTTGAGATACAATTTCAAATCTAATTACTAGGACATGTATAATAATGCTGAAGTAACTGAATCTGAGATTTGCATTTATGTTGTTTGCACAAAAAAGAATTTTCGTCACCCAAAATATCTTGCTTGGGTTCCAGAGAAAACACCTTGTGGTATTGATAAAGTACACAACAATACTTTAATTAATTATTCAAAAAATGCTAAATTTTTATCTTTATTTTATCTAGATTTGCATCCAAGGAAATTGCACTTCATCTTTTGAATAAATTGAATAACATTTTTATATCATACTTAAAAACAATATTTTCTATTTGTGTTATTTGTTATTGTTTTGGTATCACTATACTGATAAGAGATGGCTCCACTCTTCAATAACACTGCAGGATATTTGTATAAAAAATTATCAAATTTTCCTTAAAACAGCAGGATATAAAGATAAATAAAACATAAATAGATAACTTTGGAAAAACATGTTTTTATTAAATTTGTATGTGAAATTATTCATTATTTTTATATGTGAATCTACAGTTTCTGAAATCAAGTCTTCAAGATGAAATTGCTTTTGTCTTTGCATTTTTTGTTGCTGTGGAGCCAGTGTAGTAGTTATTGTGTAAGTTATTGAAAGTTTTGTGTTGTCAATTTGCAATTATTTTTTTCAGACATGTTAGAAAAATATCATAATTTTTATTATATTTTATAGAGTTTTGAAGATGGTGTAATGCATGATGAGGGTGAAAGTGTTGTTGAAGAAATTAATATGTTTGCTCCCTCAGACACTGAAGAGACACTGACTGAGCTTAAATTCCAAACATTTGGTCATGAGCACTATTTCAAGCTAAGTCCCACAAATTCAATTTTTTCACCTGAATTTAAAGTTATGAGTATTAATTCAATGGAGGATAATGATCCAAAAATTAATGATTATCTGCAAACTCAGGTAAAAATAAAGTTCAGTGCTTTAGTTTATTTATTAGCAAAGCTAAAATTTATTATTGTCTATTTACAATTTTATTTTGCAATTCCTTAAGTACTTAACCAACAATTTTTATTTAGGGATCAGAATTTTTAACTGGATCTTTCTACACAGATGTCAATGGAAGAGGGTCATTTTACATCCAACAAGTGAATGGAAAAATTCAAATGGTAAATTAAATATAAATATAATATATATTAATTGTTGCAATGCAGAGTAACTTTTCTCAATCCCATATAAGCTTGTTATTATTAAATTAATTGAAAAATATATAACATTTATTACAACTGTCTAAATTGACAACATGCCTAGCTGCCCCTTGTAGCATGTATGCATTGCAATGCTTTTATTCAAAATGATTAAATGCTTTGCAGCAATCCAATTTTTTAATGAAAACAAAATAACAAATAATTCAATAAGTTTATTTTCCTTTATTTGCAAATTTAGGATGGCATTATTGATGACTCAATGACAATCTGGAATTCTAATGGCATTCACAAGGCTAGCAAGTTACCAAACAGCAAAAGAAAAATTGGTTGTAGAAGTACTAATGGTGATTTTTTTCCGCATTAAGTCTTTACTTCTAAAATGTTTGTATTTTAATTTATTAAATTCATATTTTAGCAATAAGTAACTACGATCAAACAATCCGCGAGTTCTCAAAAAAAGATTTGGCAACAGTTGAAGTTCTTGTTTTGCTGGACCAGATAGTTATCAAAAATTTAACAACAAATCGCATGTCCACCAAGAAATATTTGGGAATTTTCTGGAATTTTGTAAATTTATAGATTTTCTTGTTTTTATTTTTAAATCCATTAAATAATTTTATTTTTTTTAGGTGCAAAGTAAATTTGAACCTGCAGTGAAGCCAAAAATACAGTTTTCAATCACAGGAGCAGTTGTATTAGATGTAAAGTTCCAGCTTTTTAGTTACAGTTAAACAATAACTAAAAAATTTATTATTTAGGATTTTAAGTGGATACAAAATAGTTTTTTCGTGGTCAATACTCCAAATGCTGATAAACTATTAATAAACTTGGGAAAATGGATGTACAAAAACGTGCAAAGTAAAAAATTACCAAGATATGATATTGCAGTACTTCATACAGGGTATATTAAGGAAAGTAAAAATTTCTTTGTGTTAAAAACATTGTTTAAATATTCAATAGATTAGACTTGGCAATCATTGAAAAGAATCATCTCAATCATGGTGTAATTGGTATTGCTACAACCACAGGAGTGTGTCAGCATAATGTTGTTACTAGAACAATGTTTAACTGTGCTATAATTGAAGATCATAATGCTCCTCTTTACTATGGAACAATGGCTGCTGCCCATGAGACAGCACATCTGTAAGTATAATTACTGTAATTTACCTTAGTTCAATTGGATTTTCAACAGTTTATCATCATTATTGTAGAGAAATGTGTAAAGTTATTAAGAGTTTAGGTATAAGAACACCACCTAGTGGCAAAATATTATAACATAGTCTACAGTGTCTTCTCTGTGACACTCATAAATACAAATTAAACATCTTACCAGAAAGCCATCATTAGTTGATCGTGAACGAATCTGGCATTTCACATAATAGTGATAGTGTTAGAAATACCGTACTACATAAAATTGCATTGGAAAATGCATTGAAAAGTTGATGAGAAATATACATTTCCCACTCTAAAAAGTTGTTTTTACTACAACTATCATTCCTAGAATGTAAATGGAAAATTGTTATAAAAATCCAAACAAAGTTGACTCTCTATTGATTCCACATTGATTTTAAATACATCCAATATTATCAAAATCTTGTAGACTGGGCAGTCGCCACGATGATCCAAACCAATGCCCTGCAAACAATATAATGGCTGAAAAGAAACCAACCTTAAATCCCAATTTCTTAATATTTTCTGACTGCAGCCTGAAAGCCATCAGAAATCATCTCAAGTAACACTGATTCTAATATTAAATTAAAAACAACTTATTCCTATAATAAGCACCTAATTTCAGTTTTCCTGCCTCCTACTGTGTCTACAACAAACCTAAGTCTCAAATACCAATTTTACAACAATACCCAAACATGACCAGACTGCAACTGTGTCAGCTGGCATTTGGAGAAACTGCCAAAGCAGCATTAACTAGAGTATATAAACATTTCTAAAACTTTTATTAATTTAAAAAAATTGATTTATTCTTAAAGAAAGAATACATCATCTACAAGCAACATCCTTGCAATATTGTGCTTTGTTATGAAGGTCTTGGTGGTACTAGAAAGGTTAAATTTCTGCACTGGGTGCCAGAGAGAACACCTTGTTTTATTGAAAATATGGTAATTTAGTAGATACTTGTTATAATTGTATATTTAAGTAATTTTATTTATGTTTATTATAGGTTTGCATTAAAGGAAAATGTGTTATTGGTTAACAAAATGTTATACAAGAGAAGATTAAAAATTTGTGTTAGCAAATATAATCTTCAATATAAATACTATTTAACTGCTGCTACTAGAAATATTTATTTCTGATTCTAGTATACATTATTAATACTCAAAGCTTTTTCTAAATACATTAAATCATAATTCAAATATATAGATTTAACCAATGCTTAAGCTTGAGTGCTTGAGTGATGACTTGTAGAATTTAATTATAATTATGAAAACAAGAAATAAAGAAACAGTGAGCATGCATTCATATGAACATGTAGAAATAAATGTGCCATCTATACCACTGTTGTAACAATTGATACTGTAAACAAACAGTTAACAATACATTCTATCTATTACATTTTTATACTTCTTAACTATGATGGGTCTTCTCATTTTTGCAGTTGGTCCTGAAATCAAATTTCACATTGTATAACAAGTGCAGTCAATGCTTTCAAATCCGGACATAGGGCAAGACTGGGAAAAGTGGCCGGGTATGGGAGAGTATTTAGTGTGGAACTCAGGGGGACATTAATATTGTTCGAGACTTTTGGCCGGGTAAGGAAGGCAGGAACTGGCCTGGGATTGGGATGTCCGGATTTGAGAGCGTTGACTGTATTTATATAATTAAAATAAACCAATTTACCAAAATCTCCATTGTTGACAGAGAAATCTTCTGGTAAAATTGTCCATTTCTGAATTTTTTGGGCATTTGAAATGGCTTCTTCGTTGTTATATTTTGTAATTCCTTCTTGAATTGCAGCCATCACGTGTTCATCTTTGGTATTCAATATCTCTGAAATTGTTTTTGCTTGACTGCCCACAGACCGACACCATACTTGTGCTTGCATTGTCAATTCTTCAGTTGGATTTAGAGTCTCTAGGTTCATCACAGTCTATTTTCAAATAAAGAAATGTTTGTATTTTTTACAAATATTTTTTTAAATTTTAAAACGTTTAGATTAGAATCATATGGAAGACATATGGTAGACATTAGGGAGTTAATAGAGTTAGCGAAAACTTGGTATTGAACTGCCAAGTTACAACTTTTTTAACAATTTGGTGTTAAACAGTAACAATTTGTTTATTTCAAATAAATGTTACAGTTGATATAAATTAGGGATTGATCGATATTGTGCAAAAAATATTTGTTGATATCGATACCGATATCGATTTTTTTTTTTTAAATATTTTCAAATCCAGATTTTTCATGTTTTTCTTTTGTTTCGTAGATTTACAGTTTTATTTGAAACGTTTTACATATTAAATTTGGTTTAAACATGATAAATTATCATGTTTTGAAAGATTTTGGTTTTTCAACATTCTACAACGTATCTTTAAAAAAAACTGTAAAATCGCTATATTTTGTTAACGTTTTTATTACGTTTGCACTGAAAAGTAATAAAGACATGACTAAATTTGTATTTTTGTAAAATCGAATTCGGTAACCGAAATATCGGCCGATATCCGATACCGACATTAGAATCAGTCAAGCGCTAATATAAATACAAATATTAAATAAAAATGGTGTTTATTATTGGAATTTAATGGTAACTTAACCACAAATCTGATAGAGTACGATGCAATATTTGCATCAACTGGAAAATAAAGAAGAAAGCGACAAAAAATGGCGGCTTTCCAAACAAACTATCAGATATGATGTGTATTGCGCTTACAGTATCTTTCACTTGCAATATCTCTCGAACCAATGCACCAAGTTTTTAAAACTAAATCTCCTTCAATTCCCTACATTTGAATAATCAAAACTGTCCTTACAAATTAGTTTTTAAAATTTGATGTAGTTGTTTCAGAGATACGACGATGAGAAGAGATATCAAACAAGACTAGTATACGACATTTTTCTTATCAACTTATACCAACTTGTTTATAAGTTGTTACAGAAAAGTTTACCAACTTCTTTCAGAAGTTAACAAGTTAACAACTTAGTAATTCAAACCCAAGTTTTTGCTAACTCCCTATTGTTCATTAAACTGTGCATTTGCATGTACAGATTTTCCTTATGCTCCATTGCTAAGTGCCTACATTACCTTTAATGTTATTAGCATAGTTAGATACTTTCTCTGATCACCAATCAGCAAACAGTTGCTAACCACAGGAAGAAACCTCTTGATAACATTTTCAATTAAAAGTGGTGGAATATTTTCTCCACCAGATGTTATTATCAACTCCTTTAAACGTCCAGTAACATGAAGATCTCCATTTTCATCAATCTTTCCCAAGTCTCCAGTGTGAAGCCAACGGTCATCATCGATTGACTCTATCGTTTCTTTTTCAAGCTTCAAGTATCCCATGAATACGTTACGACCGTGTAATAAAATCTATCAGAACAAAATAAATGTCAAAAGTGTGAAGAAATTTGACAGTAGCTGCATTCAAAAAGATGAGTGTTGCATGACGTCACTTCCGTTTTATTGCTGCGTTTCTTAAGACAACACTCATCTTTTTGAAAGCAGCTAGTGAATCAAAGTATACTTCTCCAATTCCATCCACATCGGGATCGAGAATTTTTACTTTGTTTTCTTTTATGTGATTAATGTTGCCAACACCATCTATTTTGAAATCTTTTACTGAAATCCCAATGTGAATAGCTGTAAATGTTGTTATTAGATTATTTTTATTCTAGTTGTAATAAATAATTCACTGACCGGTGCTTTCGCTTAGACCATACACATCCAACAGCAATATATCTAACCCTAGAAAATATTCTTTCAGTTCTCGAGCCAGTGGTGCACCCCCAGTAAGCATGCCTTTGATATTTTGCAATCCCAATAATTCTTTGACTTTTTTAATCACCAATTTATTTGCTATGTGGAATGCAATGCGATTTGGATTCCTGTTTGAAGAATAATTGAAATTACGATTAGAGAGTTACACAAACATCAAATAATAAGAGGAAACAGAGATAAAAATATTGAACTTGCTCAACATTAAGGGTCGTAGCAGTAGAAAAAAATTAAAAATATATTTCTAATGCACTTGTATTTTCGGGTGCACTTTTAAATCGAGAAATACGGTACGTCAAAATATGATGTCTTTATGATGTCGACAAGATTGTCGAGTTTGTCCGACCCCTCGTAAAATTGGGACTATGACGTCAGTAAATCACAACTGCCTAATCTGACGACGGGATCTTATAAAACAATTCTCTTTCGACCTTATGACAATGTGCTACTTGCTCTTCTGTTTGTTTCTTATGTTATTGCATAATTGCTCTGACTTTCAGCCCACAATGCATCATGCTACTTCTACTTACTACAAGTACCCTTTGTGACTAACCTTTTTAAATAATAATTGCAACCTTGGTGTAAAGCCCAATTAAATATTTTCTTCTTCATTGCTTTCATGTCCATTTGGGCATCTATTATTTTTTCATGGAATTTTTCAATAAATCTTGGTACTCCAAGAAATTCTGTAGGTTGAACCTGACGCATGTACTGAACCAAGCTACCCTGCAGCAAAAATTTACATTAAGTTATAAATATTTCATACTTTTAATAGAACTTACTTTTAAAACATCTACAGTTACAAAGTAAACAGTAGCTGAAAATTCAATGGCCATGTATAAATCAGCACCCTAGTTAAATTTAGTAAAGTACGGTACGGTAAGAAATTTTATCACTTTTATTATTAAAATTATATAGCTTACTAAAGCTGCCATGTGGCTTAATGGAAGAAAAGATATCATTTTTTCATTTTTTTTCACTGGCAAGGCAAATTTTTCCATAACAGTGCTACTAAATGATAAAACCTAGAAATAAATTGGTCTTAAACGCAATACCGTGAAATTAACTAAAATAAATTGGTTGATTTTAAAGTGAGTGTCACAAAAAAAAATTTTTTTCCTTTAAAATTTGGTGAAAATCGAATCTTTACGAAAATTTAAAAAATTCATCAAATTTTTTTTTATTTTTTATTTTTTTTTTTGAAAAATTTTGTTTTTGTGTCATAATTTCATGCTTTAAGATTGTAGCGGTAAAAATGAAATTTGAACAGGTTTGAGAAATCATGACGAAACAGAGGGGGTGGGACTAATTCTTTGCCGCGCCTCTTGCTGCGCTCCCATAATTCCATTTAACTAACATCATCTGTTATTAAATTTGTAAGTAGACTCCCTTCTATTACGTCATGACCGAGAATGAGCTCGAGACTTCCTTTTCAAACCAAACAGACATTTATCTTAGAAATTTGGAAATTTGGAAATTTGGAAATTTTAGAAAAAAGATTTATGTATTTTTTTCACAAAGAAAAAATTGTGACACTATTACTTTAAAAATAAATTTACTCATCACAAATTACGTAGCTGCCCCTTGCAGCATGGATTACCAGCAATGCTGTCTCTAATTGCAGACACTGCAGACAATTCATGCTACAAGGGGCAGCTTCAATTGTCATTAGTACTAATTCACCGTTATTTAATAGAAGTTCGGCTTATGTTTACATTAAATTTAGAGAACCAAATAAAATATTTGCAATGAGTAGATTTATTTCTAACAATAGACCAGTTTAGTTATCATGATCTTTTATAATAAATACATTATTGTGAGATATCATCACTCCTTTTGGATTTCCGGTTGTTCCAGACTAAAAAAAAAAATCCCATTGAAGATTAAATTTTGTCATTATAATGCTGTATTTTATACTTACTGTATATATAAGAAAAGCACATTGGTTTATTGATAAGCTTTTGATTCTTTTATTTAAAAATTCATCAGGTAGAGAACGACCAATTTCAAGCAGATTGTGCCACTAAAAATAAACACCAGAGATCCATTAAATTTATTCTTGATCAAAAGGTTTAGATGAAAGTTAATTTTACACTGTAGTATAATTATATAGGCTTATGCTATTCACTTGTGATTTTATAAATGATTACAGCACAATACCTGAGTCTGCTGCATCTGGCATTGACTGTTATCACAATAATACAATTGATTTCTAATAAATAGATAGGATGTTTTTCAAGATATTTGGGTGGCGTGTTTGACTATTCTTATACTGATGAATGATGAACACTTTTTTTTGTTGTAAGTGCTGTCATCATTTACAGCAAACAATGTTTGTATAGCGATCACAACTGTTTAGCTTTTGTCAAAAGTACTGCAGAGTAGTGATTTTGTAGTGATGATACCCATTTTCATAAATAAACATAATATTTGATGTCTAAATTTGATGCCTAAATTTATGCACTTACAAGTACAAAATTTTTACTTTGCAGAAATATCCTTTTATTTAATTTAAGTCTAAAAACATTTGGAGAACTCGTTTTCAATGCATTTACATTTTTTAAAATCTATTGTTTTTTCGTTTGTTGATGTCACAACAAATTTTTAAGTCACGTGATGTGGCCGAATGTTAGTAATGAAATATATATATATGGCCTAAATACTTATACGGTGGACCCCGTTTATAACGTTCTCAAAGGACCGACTTGAAAATGACGTTATAACCGAGTAATTTCGTATAACGTTTATATACAGCTGGGGAAACAAAAAACTTATAACCAGGTTTACGCTAAATTAGGTATTTCATGCATATTGCCTTATTTTGTATAATTGTAACTTCTTGTTCATGGTGTAACTCACTAATGAAATAATTCAAAAATTTTAAAAGTTTAATCTTACCGATATAACATCAGGATGCGTAGGTTCTCCGCGGTATTGTATAATAGCTTTTAAAAATGGCAAAGTGTGTCGAATTTGAAGAATTTTCTCTAACTGTGCTTCATTTTCTACCACTACAATATTAGCATCACAGTCATGGAGAACATGAAAACAAGCTGCTGGTGAATTAGTTGTGTAAATTCCAGCTGGAAAACCCCTGAATTCAAAAAATAATATTAAATCCAACAAATTTTTTTTTTTATTTAACAAATCAACTCACCCAGCAAAGATGGCACCCAAATGTGCTATGAGCCACTCAGGTGCATTAAAACCCAAAATACCCACTCCATGCAGAGTGTTAAGACCAAGCTGAAATTGTAAACTTATTTTAACTTTATAATGTTACTATTTTGTCAAAGATATTACCTTGATGAATGCTTTAGCAACCAAATTAACATCTGACAAATATTGGCCATATGTCCATTTAACATCAACATCATTCCTGTTTGTCACCATTGCTATTTTGTTCGGATGTTTCGCAACAATTTGACGAAAATGCGTGACCACCGACTTAGCATTTCTCGAGTCAAGTAATTTCACTTTACCATCAGGTAACCATGTTCTGATATCCGTTGAAGGAAATATGTAATCAGGTCCTAATGAAAACAAAAATTAATTTTAAGCTGGTTTATAACAACAAAAATATTTTATATTGTTTGAGAGTATTTTAAAATCCAAGAAGTTGATCGTTTCATTAAGGTTTTGAAGTCACTCTATACAGTAGCTGCATTCAAAAACTTGAGTGTTAAGTGTGTTAAGTGTTTTGCGTGACGTCACTTCCGTTTCATTATTGTTCAACCAATCAGGGCGCTCATTTCTTAAGACAACACACTGTTTAACACAACACCCATCTTTTTGAATGCAGCTACTGTAAAAAATAAATGTGAGATTAGGATGTTAATTTGACTTAAACACCCTGTGATACCCAACAGCACACCATTTAGGTGAGAAAATGGTGTTTCTTAGGGTGTAGCAAATAAAAGTAACCACCATTACTTTTTTTTAATTTTGTCACTAGATGGCACTTTTGATTGAACCAAAATGGCTGATTTGACTTTTTAACACAGATTTTGATATTAAGTTTTTTATTTCAGACCATTTTACATTTAATTTTTTTATCACTTATTAGATAAAACAACTACTTTAGCCTTGCTAGCTTGTGGCTACAGTATCTAAAGAATTAGTGTTGCTGTTGGTGTTGGTGTTGGTGTTGATGTTGGTTACATTGTTTAGTGCCACCATGTAAGAAGTCAGAGTTTATCAAGAGTTCCAGCTTGTTAATCTGGATACTGTACTCATATTCTAGCCTGATCTGTGGAATGCAAGCGGCTTGTGATTGGTTGGAACTAAGATGTATTAGCACCTTCTTAACTTTTTTTATCCATTCATTTTCTCTTTCCACCTACTGTATATATATTCTTTTCTTCTTTCCACTGTCTGTTGCCTAAACCTTCCTCTTACCCACCCACACAGTCACTGTCTATCTTCTCAATTCACTACTTTTTACTCGGAACTTTCCTAACTTCCTGTTTCCTTCTTTATAAATTATGCATTTTAATTATGTGGTTAATATTAAAAGTTCTTACAGAATCTTAATAAACTCCACTTTTTTTATAGAAATATAAATAATATTTGTGTATGAGAAAGCTAGTTTCAAATGTAGATAAAGTTTAGTTGAATGGGTATTTATCAAGTTTTGTTGAATAGAACTATAATATACTTTAAATTACTTTAATTACGAAAAGCAAATTTAAAATAATTTGTTACTACTAAATTTTTTAATTGGTATTCAGGAAACTGAAATAATAGTTAAATCGAGTAGAATATTCATTTTAGAGTATACCAGTTAACAAAATTGTAAAACTTGTCAAATGTCAAAACCAGGCAATTAAAACTGAACATTGTTCTAAAAAATGTGTAAAATGTTTACCTTTCTGATGTTCTGGTACATAAGAATCCTCAAATTCGGAATCAATTAAATTTTGAATGTAATGACTCTGCATTGCTTCTAACTGTGTGTGAATGAAAAAAATAAATTTTATTTTATACTTATATACAATAATGATGTTTATCTTCAATACATTTTTAATTTTTTTAAAGAACAAAGTAATGCAGCTGGCAGACGTAAACCGTTTTTTATAACACCATTCATCGTCATTCAACATAGAAAATGAGGAAATCTGCTTTGAATCCACCATACACTTAAAGTTAGTAATCTCAGTTGTGAAGTTGAATGGGAAAAGTTGAATGAAACAATGCTGAAATGAGGTTATACATGTGGTGCAGACGGTGGGGTGATTTTACGTATTTCAAAAACGAACTTAAAACAATTTCCGTGCAATCATTTGCATTATTTATTATACCGTACCACGCTATCTGTAACTATCGCTATTGCATGGCATCACTACAAAAGTGGTACGGAATAACGATTTTGTATGTGACGTTATTTTACAAAATATCATAGTGATGTTTTATTATTACCACTTTAGATAATTAATGATTCTAAGTACTAGGAATTTTGGGAAAATAAAAAAAAGTTAATATTTTACAACATTCATTATTGAGCACACATTATTCCAATTACACTTAAAAAAGGTTGGGACAAAATTGGTAAAACTACACTTTGATACATTAATCACCATAAAGATATAATTTAAATAGATTTATGCATTTATCTGGTATAAAAATGCTTGATAAAAGTGTATTGTTAGTCTTGTAATGGCATATTATTACATCCAGAATTAACACCTTTAACACCCTACAGTGGAACCTCTATGTAACGAACTCTCTTGTAGCGTAAACCCCTCTATAAAGTAATCTTTTTTTGCCCCCGCATAAGATTTTCCAGCCGGTCCACCAGATGACGCTACATCGAGGCTCAACTCGATGACTTTAAAGAATGGCTCTAGAGGGCTTTTTTGAAACTTAACCTTTGCAATACCATGTTGGGTCAAATTAATGCGCTTATAAACATTTAAATTTTTTAAAATAGAAATTTTTTTTTTATTACTTAAAGATTTTATGCCTTTTTAAATTTTTTTTTGGTGATATTAAGTTATAATTATCAAATATAAAAATAAATCAAAGTAAAAAAATGTACTGTCAAAAATGTTATCGCACACACAACGCACACAACGCTTGTAAACATAATGTTTATGTGTTGTGTTGTCGATAAAGGTCCATTTTCACACAATTCTCTGTAAAGTTGAATAAATCCCAAGGACAAATTATCACACACATGTATCTCGGTAAACTTTTTTATTACAACTAACAAACGTTAACAAAATCAATACAGGAAATGAAATATACAAATGAGGGTAGTTCCCACACACAAATATGCTGGTACTTCCCAGAATACAGTGCTGCCATCAGTTATGGCATTTACTTCTCTCCTTCCAAATAAAACACTTTATTATATCACAAATAAAGAATAATACATAAAGACATATTAAATCTTCATTATACAATAAAACTTAAATATTGATAAGAATATATATTCATTAATAATTACATATGGTACTTTAATATCACAAATAAAATAATGATTTATCATGTTGGGCAAACCCATATGCATTTACATGGCATTTGCGAGGCTGTTTAACGCATCTGCGCATGTCTCCATCTTGAAAATGTTTGAGTGTTGATATACTCGTAAAATAAGTAATTTATTGAGAAATAATGACGTGCTTGCAAATTCAAATTTGATCTTTGAAAAGTACGTCATTATGTTCTTCAAAGACTAAATTTTGAAACTTCTATTAACTTTTGATCAAAAGTTTTAAAGGTGTAAATAGAAGTGCTTTAGTTGTCACAATCACTAAAAAAAATTAATATAATTATTGCTAATTTATGAGGAAAGTCACAAGATTCACAATTTGAATTATCTGGATCTGCCAAAGTGTATTTTTAAAATTAAAAAAATAAATAACATTATATTTTGTTATTTTTATTTTTTATTTGAATAATTCACCTTTAGAGTAATGAGCATTGTGAGATACTTTCTTTAATTACCTATCACCATACAGTTATTGATGATCAGAAGATTACTTTTATGCAGCACTTTCAATAAGAACTGGTGGGATTTTTCTCCTGCAGATGTTATTATTAACTGAAAGAAATATTATCTATTATTTTGTCTCTTGCACTCGAGCATTATGGGTAGAAACGGTTCAGCATTGCAGTAAGAAAACAACCAATCATTGAGTTTGTTACATTCAACCAACCAAAATCTTTCTCATGCATTCACATTTAATAATAAAATATACAGCACTTGCAATTTTTCTGCTCCTTAAAATCTTATAAAAAAATTTTGGTTAGGCTTCCTGTTGTAACTAAGGTGGGCTTGTTTGTTATTTGAACTTTAAATATCATTTAATCACCTGATTGGCCCAAATAATATTGTGCTAATATTAATGTTTATCACAAATATTTCTGATTGGTCAGAGATAGGTTGACGCGATCCGACTTTACAATCAACAATGCACCACTGAATTTCTATTAATTAGTGGGATTTCCTCTTAACTGGC
>JAQFZP010000763.1:0-27192 GCA_034695745.1 Geophilus truncorum | reverse complement strand
ATTTCAAGCGTAAAATTATGTCATAAAAACAAAATTTTTCAAAAAAAATAATTTTTATAGGACTTTTAAATTTTGATTAAAATTCAATTTTCACCAAAATTTGAAAAAAAATATTTTCGTGACACTATCACTTTAAGCAAGTGGTAAGCTGTCGATGACGCAAATACCGCTACATCTATTTCGAGTTTGCCATAGCGGTGACCAACATGTCCAATTTCCGGCCATCATGTTTCTTTCAATTTTTTTTGTGTGTGATTTGAATCAAATTCTGAATCACCTACATTAAGCTGGAAATGCCAACTTGGCAGTTAGATTTAAACTAACAGTAATATTTAAAGTAGCAATGTCTATCATTTTTTTACACGTTAAAATTTTAAACGACTGTGATGTGCAACTTTCCCTCAAAGAAATCAAATCAATCAAAAATTCAGGCCTATGAACCACTTTTTTAAATATTAGAAAGATGTAAAAAAAAAAAAAAAAAAAAAAAAAAAAGAAACTCCAGACGTCTTTTTGATAAGGAAAAAAATTGAATTTTCTTTTCGTTCAGTAGGCTGAGCTTCAGAAATATTAAAGAGCTCACGAGTCAGTTACACTTCCAAAAATAGTTATATGTGAAAGTACAAACTACCACATAAGTTTCCACAAATTTTAATGTTAACATGCATACGTAGTAACAAATGTCACAATTTAAAACCAAACTTTTAGTAAAATATCACTGCTCGTGAATTCAAATTGCTATTTGTGCGAAAATAATAATAATGATGAAATTGTTCTATCTACCAGTTGTTCCTGGGATACATTCATTGTCTAGCTTCTGGTTTTGACTGGCTGAGTGCTTCCCCTAGCAAATTCGCCAGGTGGGAATTGACGGCAAAGATGTTGCCATTGCCTCTTGCTACAAAAGAAAATTTACATTTCCATCACAGCAAGTGGCACTGTTTACGCCAAATGGAACTTGGCATAAAAGTGTAACATAAAACCTGTCTCTCCAAACCCTTTAAACCGAGAAAAGCAAATTCTAAAGAAGTTCTCTGCCAAATATTCAGACCAAGCAATAACCCAAAACATAAATCAAAGCTGAATCAGAAAATGTAAATCACTAATTTAAATTACTTTTCAATTCCAATTTTCAAGCAAAAAAATGCCATTATTAAATTCTCAGCGGTAATAATTTTCAAATTTGCCGTTGCCGCACTCATTAAAATACGAGACTAACTTACTTCCTTCCAATTTACAAATTGCTGTACATTTACTTCGTCTAAATGATAAAACTTCCCTCGAATCAGTTGCACACAAAAGAGTATGGATTAGTTCTCGAATAAGACTTTCTATCGACTCGGTACTTAACGCGTTCGAAGCGATGTTGAAGTTGCATCCTCAAGTTACACAATACCATTTTAAAAAAAAATAAGGAAAATAATGATTTAAAAAGCTTTATATGAGAACTATTTGTTCTACTTTCACTTGCAAAGCCTTGGTTTTGTTTATAATCCAGATTAACCATCACATCTCCAACTGTGGCCACAGCAACCCCAGTTGTGCACCACTGATCTTGACATTAAGAAAAGAAAAATTATTCTTTGTTACATTGGAGAGATTTTATTTGTATAATTTTTTTCCGTTAAGTCAAAGTACTAAGTAGAAAGTTGAAATCTAAAAGCAGACAAAATGTAAACACAAAAATCAAAAACAACATGTCAAGTGTCATATGATGAATGGAACAAATACATTAAAACTTCCATAAATGTCAAATCGCTACGTACAGTAGATTTCAACTTAATCCAGTTATCAAGTTTAAAAAAATGAAAATGGAGTTTTGAGATTTTTCATTTGATTAGTTTCAAATTAAAGTTTTTTTTCAAGTGATTGAAGTGAATAATCATAACTTTGCATATTTTTTTTTCTAGTTTACACAATAGAAAGTCCAAGTCTACAGCTAAGAAGAGCATTTAGTTGGGGCAAAAAAGGATATTTGCCCTTAGAAAAAAGGGACCTTACAGGTTGGGTCCTTAACATATGAAATTGAATGCAATTTTTGCATGACTACATCTACATGGTGTAATAAGATGTCAAGTAAAAATAGCTAGCTTTGCTACATCCTTTAAATGCATGGGAGTAATAGCAATTGTGAAATGTGTTAAAAGCTACCCCATATGTAAATGTGATGTTCTTTGCCACGGAAAAAAATCTTGATTTTTTTATCCAATTAGGTAGATTTTTCTTTTTTTTCAGGTGACTAGACTTTAAAAACTTCAGATTTGTTGATACACTTTGAACGAGTTCGACTTTATTATGTGCAAACTTCTTACTCTTTTTCTCCTTGGAGTGCTAGCATTAAAATTTGCAGCTCGTCGAAAAGTGTAGCACTTGAATTGTATTTTTGTTAAGGAAGCAGCCTCTCTTCCTGCTTGCAGAGCTGTTTAGTTCGGCCTTCTGATTGGTTCAAAGTAAATGGCAACGACTTCATTGTGAGAAAATCTACTTGAAGTTGATTGAAAAGGTGACAATCGACTGCGTGGGCAATTAGAATAAAGGTTATACATCACTATTCTATTAACCGACGCTTCTAACAAGCAAATGTAATCAATGAAATTAACATTCTAATGAATAAACGGTTTAGATGCTTCACCCTTTTAAATTTAAAAACACACCCATACCCAGAAAAAAAATAATCTTTTTTGCACTTTTATTTATCAATTTCTACTTATTTCCTACTAAATGTTTGCAAAAACCACTGATTTCCTTGCGGAAACCTTTAAAGTAGAAAATTAGTAGTATCAATAGCATCTCAATAAAGCTCACGACTTCCTGTTAAGCCAGAAGCTTGAGATAATTGCATTACAACTGTTAAGTAAGTTGCTTCCTAGAATGCCACACCTAAACCGCATGGCATTTTCATAGCAAGTCATGTGCTATGTAGAACGTTGCAAAATTAAAAGCAAGCGAGTTATGGTCTTTATTATGGGCACTAGAAGTAATGCAACTTCAAGTGACCTTTTTCTTGCTGCATCCGAGTAGCGTACCCCGTTTTAAAGTGGCAAAAGAAAAAGCCTAATAAATCAAGTGCAGTGCTGTTCAACATTAATTTGTCTTGCCTTGCATTCAGAGCGGGTGACAATCGGTTGCAGCAGATGGAATTCACAATTCAGCAGATGGTTTGTGAAAGGATTGAAAAGAGAGACATTTGTCTAATTTTAATGGTTGAGTTTTCTTTTGTTGATTTCATATTACTTTAGGATTCGATTAAAAACTACGAACGAAACTCATTAAAACAACATAATAGTTTGTTCGTTGTAACAAAATTGTTGATTACCGTATATGAGTTTTCTCCGATACAATGAAATTCACGATTTACAGTCAAACCCCGATGTAACAAACTCTGATGTAGCGTAAACCCCGTTCTAGCGTAATTTTCGTTTTTTCTCCGGCAGAAGGTTGGCAGCTTAATACGTTCGCTTGTAGCGTGAACCCCGATGTAACGTCATTTTAAGCTGGTCTGAAAAATGACGCTACATCCGAAGTTCGACTGTATTTAAAACAACTTCGGCAATGATTGACGTGCTATATACACTCTCATTAAATGGCAAAAGGAGCTGATTTTAAAACAGTATAATGGTGTAAAATGTCAATTTAAAGTTTAGGATATTGTGTGCTGCTAGTATGTAATGAAATTTTGCATCAACAAAATTCTAATACTAAAAACCATAATAATGAGGTTTTTTAAATCACAGTCAGAGTTTGCCAAGCTGTTCCCTTAAGAGTTTGAAAACTTTTCCCTTAACATGAGCTTTTCTTAAACTTTTTCTGTAATTCTAATCATTGATTTTTCAGCTATTCATTATAAGTTAGTTCGACTCTGACAAGTGAGTTTAATGCATTGTGTACAATAGTCTACATTGAGTACCGGTAGCTGCTGTTATTCTCAGTTATAGCAAATAAGTCACCTTTCGAATAAGTTTCGAATTGCAAGCAAAGAACATCAAATTTACATCCTTATATTTTGGGCATGAGCCGCTCGGTATTGTGCTGCTAAGACCAAACCCAAGCAAAATAAAGTCATACAACATTTTTCTTTTCATTTTATTCTTTATTTTTTTTATTATTGTAATTTTTCTATTTGTTTGAAATTTTTTCCATGTCATTCCCAAGGTCGTCTTTTCATTTCCTCGGCTTTATCCCTTATTTGCTGGTTCAGATTATAAACGACCTGCTTATGGATGCCATCAACAAACTTCTCTTTTGCCTTTTTACGACTCTCATACTCCATTTACGCCCACAGATAAAGCGGAAGTCGCGCATCACCAAGCAGCAAACACCGGCAGTTTACCGGATATTACGCATTCCCCATCTTGGACGTCCGCAACCGACGTTCGAATCAAGGAGCAGAGCGTCTCACCACAACAACACCAACCACCAACCAACCACGTCGACAGAACGTACGAACATTCGTCTTATCCCACACTCAAATGTGATATCGTCGAATACCTTTGACCCAAACTAGGCCATCTTAGGCCCTAAATAAACTCTCAAACCCAGGCCTAGAATCGAGTGACGATGGGTTTCACTTCACAGCGTGCGGATGACTTAGTCGCCTTCAATTTCTCCCAACATGCTCAACCTTAATGTCATTGTAGAAATGAGAAACCTCAAGTACAACAGCAAAATGAATGTGAAAAACAAACTGTGTGCAATTATTTTCACCCCTCATTACTACGAGTTTGTGATACTGTTGTTACAATGACGTTAAAACCTTCGTTTTAAAGGCAATCAATTACATTATGTTAACGTTAGAGGAAGATTTTTTAAAAACCACCACATGTTATTGAGTAATAATATGTTGAAGTATATATATAAAGTAATAACTATTAAAACATGGCAGTTGTGCCTTTAACAACTATTACTTTAAAAATCATACAAATACATAACAATGTTAATTTTTTTTCAAAATTAAAAAAAAAAAAAAAAAAAAAAAAAAACAATAACCCGTGGTCATTTTGTTTT
This sequence comes from Geophilus truncorum, assembly GCA_034695745.1. Classification (NCBI taxonomy): domain Eukaryota; kingdom Metazoa; phylum Arthropoda; class Chilopoda; order Geophilomorpha; family Geophilidae; genus Geophilus; species Geophilus truncorum. The sequence continues at coordinate 22,188 of JAQFZP010000763.1, read as the reverse complement.
TTCTTTCTTTTTTTTAGAGAAACTATTGTTTCCACCATAATTTTTTATGAATAAAAATGAGAATTATCCCACACATTTTTTTCTTCTTGTAATTATCTCACATTCGAATGCAGTCCTGCAAAATTGACTGAATTCATGTGACAATTCGCTGGTTTTTCAAGACTTCTTTTATTGCCGTTGTGGAAATGGTAGTAAAATAAGATTCGGTGAGCATGTGGATTCCGAGCATTCTAAAATGCACCATTTTCCTTTTCCTTCCAATAGAAAATACCAACAAGTATCTCAGAGAGTACGTCCAAAACTTCACATAAAACTCACATATCATCAGCTAGTTGCAATTCTACGCTCAGTCAGTACAAATAAATGTCTGTAAATTTATCGTGCACTGTTAAAGAAGATATGGTCGTCAGCATTTGAGCTGCAAAATAATGATTATTACGGGCAATAATTAGTCTTTAGTAAAAGCTGTTTACAGCGGTTCGCCAAAGATCGACTTCATTGAAAGCACATTAATGCCTCAGCTGTCGTCAATCTGCCAACTTCTTCTAACCCCCAAGTACATTATACGATCTATCAAACATGCAGACTAATATGCTGCTTTAATGAATTCTTATAAATCATTTTAAATAATCTGAAATTGTTTATTTCTGTTGCATTTTTATTTACTTAGAAAAGTCTCATAAAAATATAATTTCAGAAAAAAATCTTCTTTGAGCTCGACTTTAACTGAAGTTATAATAAACTCTTTATGATATCACGAAAGTCAACTAGTAATGTGGTTTTGCAAATACAAAATCCACTGTCAGATTTTCAGAACTTCCAGGCATTTAAAATTCTTTGTGTGGCTTGAAGTCGCAGCATGCACCACAATTTATTTTATCTTGGATAACAGCAAGCAGCCCATTTAAAATGCTATGTATGCTGCTCAAGCTATATCTTAAGATTATCTCATTGCCACAGCAACACAACTCTGTTTAAACTATGAAACAAGCTTTTCTTAAAAATTCAGTTCAAATGAATAATGCTTTCTTTGTTTTTAACATGTTAACAACAAGGGACAAACAAAGAAGATATACTGTAAATTAGTGTGAAAGCAAAGACAACTTAAACCAAGCATCTTAAACTCTAACACTCTCTGCAATAATTCTTTCCTGAATTTTTAGGCAATATTAAAAATATTAAAAAATAAAAAATTTTTCACAACTTCAATTAATAATACCGGGTAACAGTAACTTTTCTATATGAAGAAAGATTAGATTCAAATAGAAACCAATCTCATTCAATCTAGAAACTGTTTAAAGTTTACTTCACTTCTTATACGGTTAAAGAATAATTTGATCGTGGTAAAGATTATCTTCAATGCTAACAAAATATACTCCTAATCATTAGTCGATGACCACGAGTTCAAAATGAGTGCCACACTACTCTATAAATTGTGGCTCCAAGCACGAATAATTAATGTTTGTCTAACTTATCATTAACCGATTATGTTAATGCTCATTAGCATGTAATAAGCACATTAAATTTCATCATCTAAGGATCTTAATAATGATTTTCTAATGATTCCTAAAAGTACGCTTACCTTAATTTGCTGTGACAAATTAGCGTAATCGATGTCAGCTTACGAGAAACTTTCAAACGACGAAGGCACGTGAAAATGACTTTAATCGAAGTTGAACGAAGTGCGACTTGAAATGAAGAGTGAATCAATACCTGAAATAAATTTAGTAAATTAAATATTCTAGTTTATGTATGTAATTAAACTGACAGTTTACCTCCATAAAGAACAAGTGGTCCAAGAGAAGTAATGGTTTGTGGATTGTAATTGATGATTTAAGATAAACTTCCTTTTAGAATCATCATCTACAGAAATTAACAAATAATTTCTTCTTATAAAAAATATCTGATTGTAGGGAATAGGGATTTAACGAATATCGAAGCGAATACCAAATAATAAATTTCCCGTATATCGAATGCCGCACATTTACTAAATATTTAATTACACTACTGTACTAGCCCTTCTGGGGTTTATAACCAATTAACTTGGTTTTGAATTTTGTGAAAAATCGCACATAAAACATGATAAATTTGTTACCTGTACGATCAGATCAGATTCGTGTAGATGAATCACAGACACACAATTACCGCAAGTCATTTTCGGCTAACGAATGTGAGATTTACGGAGTAGTCGGTGCATCTCTAATTGTAATTTTAACTGTGAGAAAACTTACATTAAATTTGAACCGTTGAACTGAATTTAACGCCATTTTTCATGTGAGTAGTTTTATTATGCGTATCCCGCAGATATGGACTGTGCATGTTTTGATTGGTGCAAACTGCAAACCATCAGATTATTTCATGCTTGTAAAAGAAAGTCTACAAATTTTAAAATAGGAAAGTATTCGAAATTAAAATGATAATCTTTATTATTAACTTGTACTATTCGGGTTTTTCAGCTTTAAAATCATTATTTCTCATACCGTAGAAACATCTTTTGAAATATTTGGATAATCTTTTCTCATTTTTCTCTCGGTGGTATTTCAAAGCTATACAGTATGGCTCCTGGCCTCTTTATTATAAATTTAAATCAATTGGAACATCATGCCCTCAATCTACAATAGTTTTAACTCTTGTGCAACCTACGAGGGTTGTAAAAGATCCAGAAAGTGTCAAATGCTGAACTATCCCAGCATTAAAATTGACACATTACAAAATGGTCTACACTAGAAAAAGTACTGTCTTATACATTTTAATGGCCAGAGAAGTGTGAAGAAGAAGAAAAAAAAATATTTGAAAATTTGAAAAGCGAAATATAATGACACGTTGTGCGTTCGTCGATTTGAGTTTTCGTTCTCCTCAGTCGAGCGTTCCATTTTAAATTATCTCGATTTGACGACCACCTTTACGAGAGAAATCAGCTGAAACGTCAGTCGAATCGAAATTGACAGTTAGCAACCACAAAGAGTCAAAAAGCGTCGAGATTGAAGTAGAGGGAGGGGCGGAGGGCATGTGCTTGCAACCAACTGTTTTTGATTTTGACGTTAGACAATTCGAAATGTCAAGTCACACGTGTGTATGACGGATCGGATATAAACGTACAACCCCATTTCCAAGAATTTAATAGTTATTTATTTACATAAAAATTAGTATTACAAATATATAATTAATGTATTAACGAGTACAAAATGTAAAACAAATATGCACAAATCAATAATGCATGTTCAATACATTCCAGCTAAAATTCCGGTTAATCCGCTCGAGTGTGTGCAAGAAAATGAAGGTATTTTGAATAAATAATACGTTCATTGATTTTCACACTCGTTTAAATTCATTTTCCAGTTCTTTAATCCTGTTTCAATTATTGATTTAAAATTTTAAAGTCTATAATACAAGTTTTAAAAAAAATTTAGAAATTGAAAATAGTTTCCCAAAAACAAATTATAATAAAAAAAATAAAAAAAATTACAAGATGGAGTTGTCAGTTTCAATTTGAACATCTTCATCTTTTAAGTATCTAACATCAGAGTCATCTGCTAATTTATCTTGAGCCGCTTTACGTCTCCGATGTAAAAAATAAGCTCCACCAGATACTGCAACAATGATCAAAACCCCTCCGACCACCAAAACCACAGTCACTAAAGAGGAAGCGCCGGTCTTGGCAACAGCCTCTGACCTTTTTGCTGCTCTTTGCACCTGCTCGGGTATTAATGTTGTAGTTTTACGAGGAAAAATAGTTCTTGGAAGAGGAATTGTTGATGTTGTTGACACTGTAGTTTGGCCAGTTGTACTTGATGCCGGTTTGGTAAAAGCAGGCGTCTCTGAGGAAATGGTTGGGGTAGGAGTCGTTTTGATGCTTGGTTTGTTGGTTGTTGATGGAATTCGGTGTGTCGTTGGCTTTGTAGTAGTGGTCGTTGTCGCCAGCGTTTGCTTCTGAGTGGTTAAAGTTGTTGTCGGTATTGTAAGGGTGGTAACTGTGGTTGGAGCGAGTTTCTCTGTACCACTCTGACTTTCAAATGTAGTATTTGATAAAATCGTTTCAGTCGATTCAGGTTCTGCAACATAAATTTTAAATTTTAAAATATCAAATAAATGAATAAATGTATAAGAAAATTTTTGTAATCTGTACCAAAGGAAACACGTTCCTTTTATCAGCCAAAATGTGATAATGGCTGTGTCATCTTTTTAATCTACGATACGGAATAATCTCTACAACTAACACAACTTTAATCTTTCCAGTCGAGCACTTTACATCCGTTGGCATGATTAAATAAAGACATATGAGAATATATTACTGCCACAATGCATTTATTGTCATTGGTTCGTAGTCCGTGAAATCGATTATCACAGAGCTCTTAGAAATCTCATCACGTGACACGAGTTCACGTTTTTTTACCCCCTACACTCATTTCTAAACTAAAACAAATTGCACATCATCTATCATCACATGCCAATTTTTTTTAATTTCTTCCATTTCGATTTAACTCGTAATTTATGACAATTCTAATATAATTTCAATCATCACTGAAGTAATGCTTTAAGCTATTTAAGGATAAAATTCAAATTCGTCAAGGAAATCCTCTCGTTGATTGAATTATGATTTATTGCCAACACGTATTCCAATTACCGACATGCATTATTCATTAAAGGATTCTTCAAACCACACACACAACAAATTTGTCTCTTAAAATAAATAAATAAATCGTGCGATTGTCATCATTAATTTATTTGCACCAAGCAAATCCTCATTCTCATGAATAATCAAAACGTTTTTATTCACTTCTTACTCCATCAATGACATAAAAAATTAAACTAAAACGGTGATTAAAAACAAACAACTCAATTTCCCAAATATTTACTTACGTACCTGTGTTTGTTTCGTTCTTATCCTCGGGGCACTGGGTATCAGAGCTGAGTTTCACGTCGTCAATAGCAGTATCACTCACGTAACTGGAGCCTCGAACTCCCTGGATAACAATCTGTTAAAGAATGTTCTTATATTAATGTCACAAATAATTTCTCGTCATGGTTTTGCTGGAAGATTGGATCCAACCTAGTGGGGATTTTGCGAAATCTTTTTTCGTTGATGTAACCTTTTGCAATATTGCGGCAGACCGACAACTACTTCCGATTGGATTAATGTTAAGGGTATTGAACTTACAGGATATTACGTAAAAAAATGAAATTTAAAAAAAAAAAAATTTCGGTACCTGAAAATTTTCATCCGCAGTTGGTAGTGGGATAATCCCTTCAATCCATTTATTTCCTTGGTCGCCAACTTTGGTAAAAAGCGGTGAAATTTCGTGTAATTTCTTTGATTCTGGTTTCAGGAAAACCATTAGATAACCTTAAAAAAAAACAAAAAACACGAGATAAACAATTGGAAAAAATATCTTCCAACTTCTAACTTTACTCTTCCATTCTTTTCGTGTCCCTCAATTAGAAATGGTGGAAAAAACGTTTTCTGAAAAAAATCCGCCATCGAGTTCCCTTGTGTCCCCCTTTCCCCTTTTAACGATTTCCCGCGCTGTGTGTGTGTGGAATCCCAGCTGCACAAACGTCAAAGCGAAAAATCATCAATTTCAACATCATCACACCACATCACACCAGCGAGCTTATCGGACGAGAAATAGCAAATTAGCTAAAGGGATATCGAATCAAAATGAAGACAAAAAGATACGGCTACAGTCAGTGGGGAAAAATCAGATTAATTCGAAAAATAAGTGATAATGATAAATAGTAGAAGTTTGTTATTAATTAATTAATTAATTAACTAATTAATTAGTTTTCCACATGTATTTTAGCAAACGAAAGAATTCAGACTGATTAATTATCTTATTAATGAAAACTTCTGCTGTAGTTAATGGAGCGAACTAAAGATCTAATTAAGCGCGTTTTTCCTACTGCATTAGTGGATGGAAAATTGTTTTTATAAGATTCGTGAAAAATTCCGATTTATTTTAATCTACAAATAATTTACTTTTTTGAAAAATGCCCCTTAACTTTCCTGCGCATTTGTGTCTACGGTATTGCAAAGACGACATCAAACGTCACACTTGCGCTTTATAGGTAATGATTCCGATCAATCGTTTTTATCACAAAGAAATTGATTTGCATTCAAATTTCTCGCATTGCAATTTAAGATTTTATCACGTGCCACTTCTTTTGTTTTACGCCTTTGTTTGATAACGTAGAAAAAAATTAAACCTTGAAATTGGTAATTCCCATTCCACATGTGCAGTCCATCGCAATCCTGGACGAATACCAAAACAGTAAAAACCATAACGTTTTATAACTTAATGGAATGCCATTTACAAATGTGGAATTAAAATTCAACAAAAGCTGCAAACTAGGCTCCCGTTTTTTCCTTTCATTTCTTATTAGATTGTAAACCCAAACTGGACCTTTTCCAAAAATCAGACAAAATAACAATAAAAAAAAGCCAATCACAATATTTACATCGTGAAACTTAGTCAAGCGTTAAGTAAACAAGATCCAACGATTGATGAGGGGAAACTGATCGCAAGACCAAAAACAAACTCTTAAATTCAACAACTGAGGACATCTTCATCTGCAAATTGACGCTAAACCACTTTGTCCCACAATATATTCAGCCCATCTACTTTTTTTTATCAGACATCTCCCATCACTTCATTTTAAAAGGTCATTTTCCGTCTGGTCTGAGTTGAGAGACGGCTCAAGACAGTTCGATAAGGAGAAGACAAGAAGCTCTAACAAATCTCAAATGGAGTCAAATCGCAAATTTCCTAATCCAGACTTTTTTTCTAATCGAAAAGAGAAAAATTCAACTCCTGATTTCCAAAAAAAATAAATAAATAAAAAAAAAAATTAAAAAAAAAAAAATGTAAAATTAAAAGCACTGCCGTATAAGAGAAAACAAAATACCCTGTTTTGTTTTTAAATGCAGTAGAATCTGCGAGTAACGTAATCTGGAATAACGTTAACCCTGTTATAACGTGACTTTTTTATTTCCTCGGCTAAAACCTTCTATTAGCTATATAAAAAAAATTAGGATACAACGTGAACGTTTCGGAAGTCACCAGAGCTAATTTTACCCTTTTATGACGGAAATTTGCAAATAAAATATCGATTTAGAAACTTTTATTGTAATTAATTACAACAGACGGCATCCAAAACATCCAAAGAAGTATGTAGCTAATACTGTACGCTATTGTAACGAAAAAAATACACTATATCCGAGTATCTGCTTATAACGTATAAATTACGTTATATGCGGGTATTCGCTTATAACGTAAAAAGTAGGTTTTATATAACCTACTTTTTAATTAACGAAGTTTTTACATCCATATATGGATATAAAAGTTTCGTTGTATGAGGGTATCCCGCGTATAACGTAACAATTACGTTATAAGCGGGATACCCTCATATAACGGTGTAGCGCGAACTCGGTTATAACGTTACTTTTAAGCCGGTCCCTAAAGAAACGTTATAAGCGGGTTCCACTGTAGTGAATAACAAGATAAATAACTATAATTTCAAAAATAATAAATAGTGTTATTAATGTCGCCATTTTGTTCTATTTTAGATCATTTTTCAAGTTTTCACTGTACTTGGAAGTTGGAACTTAAAAGATAAGAAAAAACTTGAGATAAAAAAAGAAACATTTTTTTTGTCTGTAAGCGCCGTTGACAAAATCAATTTCTTTAGTTCTAATTTAAGGAAGAAAGAATCGAGCCGTGAATAAGATATGGTGGAGGTGAGCGTCCATTTGCAATAACCCTTTGTTTCCAAGTGAGTTAGCTTGCCTCAAATGGCAGTGAAGTCGTAACTCAAGTAGTAAAGGCGGCTTATTCACTTTAGGGGTCTTTAGTACGGTTGAATATATACGAGTATTCCCTTTATTTAGGATCATTCGCAAAGGTCACAAAAATAGTGCATAGTAAGCATAAATTGACATTACACAACTTCTGGGTTTTGGCCACGTTTATTACATGCAGCACGCTGCACTGCTATATTCAATTTCTAAATCACGAGGAAAAATAAGTTCAGCAATATTCAAGTGCGCTTTTGAGTGGATGTCTTCTCAATATTATTACCTTCATGAATTTAAAATACGACTTTTAATCGATAACGGAAATAATTTATGGCAAAATGAGACACAATTTGAATAAAATTGCAACCTGCGACTGCAAAAATCAATTCAAATTGCTCAATTTGCCACAGACGGGAAAGAAGCAAACCCGAAACATTTTTCGACCATAATTTTCATAATTATTTAAAATTACCTTAAAAAAAAGTAACAGTTGATTATTTTATTACCTGTTGTTGCACCAAACATGTGGTACCAAAACCTGAAACAGCCTTTTGTGCTAAGATTGGCTTCATAAACGGGTGAAATTAGTCGCGCTGTATCGTTTTCTTTTCTCGGACTTGAGGCTTCTATGTACATGTAATGACCTGTAATGATAATTATAAAATCTAAGTGGGCTATAAAACTTGCTGACACACTCCTTTTAAACACGCGCTTTACTACACCGAACTTTAAACCACTAGAAGAAAGTTTTATTAAAGAAAATCAAATTGAATATCACCGTCGCTTCCTTCGCCATGTGTGTGGTCATATGAAGGACCCGTTCCAACGTGGCCCGAAGGCGTTGCGAAGTTGTTTCGTGTCCACTCAAACTCGTGTTGATCGTCGTGACTCCAGCCACACAGGTCTGGCGACTCAAAATCGCATGTTAAAGATGGACTTTCGTGAGCAGCTGCGTAAAAAAGATAACAAGGCAATGTTTGATGACGAAATTTGAAACTATAAACCATAAATTCGTTAAAATTAGGTAAAAATATTACAAATTTAACACCAGAAGGGCAAAAGCAAAAAAAAAAAAAAAAAAACCAATACATTTTTAATTTTTATCTTAATTATAATCTGTCTTCTTGAATTATATGATACACTTCTGTGAGTTTGGTCGGATGAGCTTTGGTTCGGCGGTTTGGTCAATGGCCATCCCAATGTCAAGCCGAATCAATTGAGAAAACTCAAGAGGCACCTGATATAATTAAGATCTGCAGAGACTGTCTTAAATGGCTGGCAATTAAGTCAACCTCTCGACACCATCTGCTCGGTGTCGGTACTCACCTACACAAACCGGAACAGTGGAATTCCAAACCCTTCCATCACAATATAAACTGCTACTTCCGTTCAATTTATACCCTGGATCACAATAAAAAGTGATAAAAGCGTCTCTATGGGTGGGCAAATAGTACCCATTCTTCATCCTATCTATCGAACACCCGGGTGCTTTGGGAAATAAAAAAAATAAATAAAAAATTTGCACGTGTTTATTAGTTATCGTTAACGGAAGTGACCTTCAACTCTGTAACCCACTCCCTATTTTTGAATTATTTCACTTACCTACACACACCGGAAGTGGATTAGTCCAGCGTCCGCGGACACAGGTTGAAAGTCTTTTACCCACTAATTCATAACCAGGGTTGCAAACGTATTTCGCCACTCGGCCACGACCCCTAACTCTTATCCTGCCATTTAGAGGCTTTGTCAATGGACAATTTAAACCTAAAATTAAAAACAATTTTTTTTTTAAATAATAATGCTTAATCAGTAATTTTCTAATGTTGATGCTTCAAAGTATGATTTATTATGTTAAATTAAAGTCTATTATCTCTGAGTAACTTTCTTGGAAACTAATTTGAAAATTGTCAATTGAAGGAAATTTCCACACAAAAAAAAAAAAAATTTCTTCACGAGAAAGTTTCCCTATATTACATTAAAATGAGACAAAAAAAAAAGTAAAAATAATAAATAAAATGCATTACTTACCTGCACTTTGACTATCTGATGTTAGTAAGATGCAGCTGACAGTGAGAAAAGCAAGAAATAGTAGACTTTTGTAAGACATTTCGGTGCTTTCGGCATGGAAACGACAATTGACACGCACAGGAAACAAAAACTAACGATATCAAATATTTTGTCAGAGGAAGTCAAATGCCACAAGACCACGAGAGGGATCATGGGAAACACATGCAGAGAAAGACAGAAAGGGGAGAAGCAGACAAATTGGTTTTTCGCTAAAATCACTTATCAATCCGTAAAAATGCAAAAACAAAAAAACAAGGAAGTCAATTAATATCAATTATACACACAGCATTTAATTCTAACTGTGTTAACACTGCATTTCCTGACATTATTTATTTACCGCATTGATTTAAAATGTCGTGAAAATTTCTCACTTCATCCAGTGGCAGATTAGCGAAAAACTAAGAAACGTTTCGAAAAACTTGCTCTTTGTTTAACCTTCCAACTCAGCAACTCCCAGGGGAAAATCGATATTAAATAAACATCAAAAGCTTGACAAGCTCTCTTAGAGAGTGGAAACTCGAAAAATAAACTCAGAAAATAAATCAACTAATGCCAAAGTACACATTTGATCGGAAAAAAGTCAGAATCAAATAAATAAAATCAAATAAAAATGAGTAAAAAAAAAGAAGTATTAAGATAAACATTAGTGTATTTATTTTTAATACAATCTGTGTCTATAGAATTTATAAACGGGCGGACTCGGACTTCTGAGTAAAGGTGGACGCGAAGCCATGCTAGAGGTGCCAGCAACTGGCATCACTGACTGCCAAGCTGCTGGCTGTGCTGACGTGTTACAAGACTGTTCGTTTTGTCTCACGTTCACTCTGTCCAAATAATCCACAAAACCCAATTGTTTTGGACCCGAATGATTAAAAGCAGCAACCTGGAGAAATGAAATTGATACTTCAGTCTATTGATCTGAGTGTTTTGCCACGTCGTGTTGACTCTTCGAATGTCAAAACCAATAAATAGAGATCTGAAATCGCATTTTCTTTTACTTGCAGAAGAATAAAATGAGGAAAACTTCGATGGTGGCAGCTTTAAAGTAATAAGAGCTGCGAAAAATATGTAAAGCGCCATCTGTGTGCAAAATTTGGTTCTAAAATTTAATATTGTTTTTAAAATTTTTAAAAATTTGTGGAATGAAAAGGTATTTCAGATTTCCTTTGATAATTTTCTTTACCATTGGTGGAAATCGTGGATCGTTGGCATTAGTAGAACGTTGTTGTTGTTCATCCAATACCTTAAAAAAAAAAAAAAAAAAAAAAAATTCAAAAGTGAAGCGAATAATTCAATTAAACATTCAAAATTAATATTGGAAAATCAAATAAATGATTATGAGTCAGTTAATTTGTTAGCTGTCAAACCCATCAGGCTTGTCCCTTTAAATCGAGTCACAAAATGTCACTCGCGCATCACATGAATGACGTATTAAATAATCCAAAAAGAGGTTTTAGTTTAAAAACTCATTTCCGATATGCGCTTGTGCAAGTGAAATGATAATTTTTACAATAACAGAAAAAAAAAAGCGATGAAAAATAAACACCTGACTGCTCCAACAAAAACAACCTCGGGTGGTTGGTACAAAAGGAGATTCTTGATCCACTTCCTGCGCAACTTGCTGATTACGACGAGTTGCTTTTCCTCGCCAGTCAACCTCCGGGGTACTACATTCGTAGTTCACTAATTGATCAGAAAGCCTACGTTCTTCCACGGGATCCTCAGTCAGTCGTAAAAACTCGAGTCTCTGCATGGATTCTCGATCTAATCAAGTTTAAATTTTAAATTTTTGAAATTTCTAATTTAATAAATTCATTAAAAATTAATATATACCTGGAGAATAATCTCTTTGAAGAGTGTAGCGTTCAGAGTCGGCGTTCTGCTCATCTGCTTGCTCATCCTCATTTTTCTTCTCCACTTCCACCACCCTTTCGTCTTCAGATGTCAGGATTTCTTGAGTTCGGCCAAGAAAAAGGGGCGCTCCTTTACTAAAAAAGGAAAAAGCATTATAAATTTTGTATTATTTTATTTTATTTTTAATGAAATAAGTGAATTGCACTTACTTTTCTAATAAAATCATGCTTAATTTAGATTTCGCCTCTCTTAACCAATCTACAGAAAAAAAAATTCAGTTAATCAGTATTTTTATTCATTAGACACCATTAAGGTTTGTAAAATAAAAATTAATTTTTAAATATGTTTACTAACTATAAAAATCGATGAAAAATCGATTTAGATAAATTCGTACCGATTTTTATAATTTCAGAGTAAAAGTTTAATATTTAACTTAAAGTCTATTCAAAGAAAGAACATTTCTGGGGTTGATTTTATAATCTTTGTGGTCAAATATAAAGAAAAAAAATTTTCAATTGATTTTCATAAAGATTGCACCAAACTCACCTCGTCCTCTAAATAATTTATCCATTTTCATGTCACACACAATCGACAAACGATCTGTAATTTCCTCAATAGGGGGCGACTGGAATCACAAAACAAAAATATTAATTTTCACATTTCTCAACAAATTAGTAAACAACAACAAAAACAGTAAATCTCACAGCTGGAAAATCGACTTCTTCTTCGTCGTCGTCCGAAGAAGATTCCACTAGTTTGAATGCAGTAACCAAATCGCTCGTTGCTGTCGATGTTTTAGTAGCAGACGATTCTCTGAAATCCAAATTAAAGAAAAGTATTATTTTAGTGACTATAAAATTAATCCTAATGAAGAAGTACTTCGGACCGTTTTGGTGTTCATATTTAAATTCGAATGTAAATTCGTTGAATTTTTTTGCCTTTGCACACCAAATCAGGGAACCAATCTTCTTTGGTGTGCAAAAGCAAAAATTCAACGAATTTACATTCAAATTTAAATAAAGTTAATCATTTTAAAATTTCATTTCAGAAGTTGCCTCACGGCACATTTATTTCAATTTTCAAGCCTAAAAAAAACCAAAAAACTCTGTAAAAAATGCAATTTTAAAAATCGAAATTAAAATTTCACAAGAAATGCCAAATACCTAGAGAAAGTTTTCTTTCTCTTACACCCTGTGAAAACTGACTTCCATTCTGAGTTCGATTGGAAAACGTTTAGCTCAGGTGTAACATGATTAGAATATAAGTCTTCGGTTGGCGACGGTGGGTTCGCTAATTGCAAAATTCGCTTCAAATCTTCATTGGCTCTCGCTTTGCTCTCTTCCGACACTTTTAAAAAAATATACGGTATTCATAAAATACTTATAAAAAAATTTTATATCAAAATTAAATACTTTTCCTCGCGTAACTGTCAGATCTTTTACCAAACTGGAACATTCCGGCTTTCATCTAAAGCGATATTCATAAAAATTAATAAATTTTAAAAATAAATAAAAAAAATTTAATTACTTACCGATAATCTATTTTTAGTTGAGCTTTTAATTGACGGTTTATCAGACTTCAGATCCCTCTAAAAGCAATATTGGCATGTTGAAGTCAAGAAAAAAAATCTTACTAAATTAAAAATTTACCGGTACCAGTACTTGTTTGGTTCTAACTGCATTGATCGCTTCGTCGTCGTGATTAAAATGTAAAGCATCCTTTAACAAAATAAAAGACATTCCATCACATTCCCTCGCTTTTTGCAATCGTCAAATACTCACAGAACTTTTGTCTGACTGTAGAACGTATTTCCTCCGTTTTCTGCGGCGACCTGTTTCGCTATTCATCTTTATTTACCGTATCTGAATACTAATAAAGTTAAAAATCGTGTTATTCAAGGTCTTAAGCCTAAAATTGACATTTGTTTTTTTTTTTTTTTGTTTTTGTCTTTTTAATCAAATTCTACCTGACCTGTATCAACAGAGTCTACTAAAAAAAATAAAGATAAATGCTAGTCATTTACTAAGGTAATAAACCAGCAATGCATAAATTAATTTTGAAATCTTAGCTGATGACAGTTAAGTGAGAATTAATCGGCAATTTCAATAACTCATAATCTACTTTAATTCCATCGTTTGCTCGTTTATTACCCGCGTACATTAACGATTAATTCTGTTAAATGATGTGCTTCGCATTAGCAAACAATCAAATCCGTTTTAATTTTAAAAAGACCGTTTACCTAGAGAGGCTACGTTTTAGAACTTCCTTATGCCGCCATTTGCAATACAACAACAATGCATTTCGCTAAGAACAAGTCGAGTCGAATGATGTCAATGTCATGCCTTGTTTGATTCTCGAGTCGTGAGCAATTCGCAATAAAGAAAAATAAATCAAATTCTAAGTTTTTTTATTTTGTCAATCATGGATCCAATTGATTATGATTTCAATCTTGATAGTGATGAGTACGATTATGGGGACAGACCAACAGAAATTGTAAAATCAAAAAAATCAGTTGAATATAAATCGTTGAAAGAGGAATCGACAAAAAGTGAAGAATCAAAGCTTTCACAAGAAGCCGCAGAAGTGGACGAAACATTAACTGCGTACAAACTTCGTTTATGTGCAGATGAGCAACATAGAGCAAAATTCTTAGATTTGCCATCCCAACCCGAGAAAATCGAACACTGGGACCCATACAAAGAATCGTACGAAGACGAAAGTGAATTAACAGCCGAGATTGAAGCAATTCCGTTACCAGTTATTGATCTTGCAAGAATACAGTTAGCTTACGGCTTGGAAGCTTTGCCAAAACTGGTATATACAAGTAGAAAAATAAATAAATAAACAGGATAACCTAACCGATGACACATTTTTTAATCCTCATGACAGAACAGAGAAATTCGTGGGACCCGCTTACCTGGAAGACAAACAGCTTTAATACTACTTTGCAGCTATCTCTACGATCCAGAGCACATTGACAGAGCTAAGAAATGTGGTTAGTTAGTTCTAGCTAAGTACGGTAACGTAGAAATAAATAACAGCAAATGTCTCTTTCTCTTATATAGGTGTCATTGACACCTTGAAAGTTATGATGTTGGAAAACGATCGATTAGTGAGAATCAAAGCTGCTGAATGCATTAAACTTATTGCAGGTAAGTTATTTCATATTTTAAAATAGTAAACTATAAATAAATAAATATTTTTAGCTTGTTCCTATGGGCTTCAGTCATTACTCTCTGCGAGTATTTTAATCCCATTAAACAAGATGTTGGATGATGAGTGCATGACTGCAAGACAAAATGCTCACATCACTATTTGTTGTATTGCAAGAGTAGCTCAAGGTGTTCGAGCTATTTTACACAACAAATTGGTTAAAAAACTTTTAAATAAACTAAAAATAGAAAAGAATTTTATCCAAACAATAATACTCGACACTTTGCATCTCTGTTTACAAGATGACGTCAAACAAGCTCTGGACTCGAATGCAATGAATATTTTTAAAGACATGTTGAATCACAAGTATCCAATAATAAGAGCTAAATCAGCTCGAGTAATTACTGATCTCAGGTTTTATAAAGCAAGGTTAATGTGTAATTTCATACTAAACTTGTATTATAATTTCCAGTGTGTTTCACCAAGGAAAAATGCTGGCCTGTTCAACAGACACAGTTCCTGAGTTAATTAAACTTCTTAGCGACGAACATCCCTTAGTTGAAGCCAAAGCTGCATCCGCTTTGATGATGTAATTAACGTATTAACGAAGTTTAAATATTTATGGGCTTCCATATTTTATTATGTGAACCTTTAGTTATAGCATGTGGGTGATTGAGAAGTCATGCAACTAACCCGTAACGACCCTTGAAAGTCTTATCTAATGGGTTACATGACCTTTCAATCACCACGTATGCCATAACAGCATTTTCATTGCAGGATAACAATAATAACCAAAGGTAAATACACAGCTTTGGACAATATGTTAATCGAAACTGCAATCCCATTACTGAATCATGAAAAGTTTGAAGTTCGGCTCAATGTTTTGAAGGTTTGTATGTGATATGAATGACTTTTGATTGAGTGACACAGGAAATGAATAAGTTATGAAATCACAGTTGCTGACCAATGTATCCGAAGCTCCGACTGGAAGAACGACACTGCTCCAATATATTGACAAGGCACATGTTCCTTGTTTTTCTGTACAGGGTAATGTTTTTTTGATCATCTGCCAAATGCTTTTACAGGTATTGCCACTGCTCCAAGATCCACATCCATCTGTTCAAGAAGCAGCACAAATTGCTCTCAGAGTTATTCAGTGGAAGCATGCATGCTTGTAGTTTAATAAAGCAATGCGGTGAAAAGGATGAATGCATTTAATAGGAAATGTTTTGTATTCAAATATTTTTAGTAGATATAGTATCTCCAATTAGAAGACAAATGACAAAAAATAATGTTCAATGCCGATATCGTGGGAATGCTGCAGAAGGAAAACATTAAAACGTTTTTCTAGTTGCAACATCAAGTTCACCACTGTGTACAAATCGGATTAATTTCTTATTACTGCAACTTGACGGACTACAGTTCTATTAGCAAATTACTATTGTTAGTTGCAAATCAATATTTTGCACAGACAATTGGACTAGCATCGCGATGGCAGTTCTCATTAGGTAGTAAACCTAGAGAATTTGTAACGGATAAAAGTTCCCAAACAAACAAGGAAATAAATCCTTACCAACTTGATATCTTCTACGACCACGAGTGGAAATAAACTACAATGCCAAATATAATACATTATTTTTTTTTTTAATTATCTGTAATCAGTTTAAGCTGAAATGTATTAGAGGAAAGAGAATACTGAAGAAAATTAATTTTGCAGCAGCAGAAAAATCTTTTTTAAAACATATTAGCAAATATCCATTAACATTAATAAAAATTTTCCATGTCAGTCTAAACCAAACATAAACCAGCAGTTTCAACTTGGAAATAAAGGCATTAACTGATATTTTAAGTTTTATATAACCTTTACATCTTTTGTACATCAGCAGTTGAAACCTTTATTTCCCAGACAATCAATTTTGACATCGACTTGAAATTTCTAAAAGAAAGAAAATTGGAAGTGTAAATAAATAAATTTCGTTATTTTTTAATGTTTAATTATTGTTTCCTTGAAATTAGCTAAATTCAGGCAATAAACCAAATGCGTTAAAGATTAAATAAAATTAATGCAGACACAATTTTTTTTTTTCAAAAATATCAAGTTGTAAAGTTCCAATTCCAGTGGAAAAAAAATTAAAAAACATTTAACACAAAGCGCATTAGACAGATCCCATCTTTAGATCTGTATAAATTAACTCGTAGATTTCCATATTAGTTAACAAAACAGATATTTTTGCAGCAGTATACATCACTAATATTTCGAAAACTTTTGTTTCTCTTATATTCTCTAAAGATTTAGCAGGAAAAAGGTGGCGAGTTCTACACATTAAGAAAAGAAGACTAAAAAAAGGAAAAGGAAAAACAAAAATAAAGATGACGGGTCGCTTTCCGCTGACTTAAATTATCGTAACATTGCCGTGTTGAATTCAACAGTCCATCAACCACCTGCCTTATGTTGACTAAATTTTCTATTGTTAATGATCTGTAATGAAATGAAATAAAATCAATAAATTTTTGAGTGCATCTAGAGGTGAAGTGCTAAATAAAAAAATCATAAAGATTTATACTACACTTACTCTCAACAATCTTTAGCATGTCTGTGGACTTTATGTGCTGTACTGAAGCCTGGTGGGGGAGGGGCCGGTTGTGCCGCTGGCCATGCTGCGGCTGTAATAACGGGCAAGGTTTTAAAGCAAAATCCGAAAATAAACGATAATTTGTGAAATCATGCTTGTGCAGGATGAAAAAACTATGCAGGTGCATTTTTTTCTATTTTTTTTTTAATGAAAGTCATTTACCACCATAATAAAAAAAAATTATATAAAAGTGATTAAACCGATAGAAATAAAAGGCTAATTTGCAAATAAAGTGATCTGAAATCCACTCTTTCATTTCATACAGATATTACAAAGTAGGTTGGATGTTTCACACTTACGTCTGTAAGCAAACTGTGTAGTAAACGGTAAACGATGATTATTATAAGGTGCCGGCGCATCGATTTCAGTCAACTGTTGCAGGGACCTCATCCAGTGAGGCGGACTATCAGACCTACCTAAAAAATACAAAATTAGAGAATTAATTTTATTTTTAAATTTTATTTTTAAAGATAAAAAATTATTACTTTCTGTTGGATGTCCTGAGGATACTATGGCTGGATCCTGGGCTATCCAAGACAAGTGTGTTTGTGGTGGAGGATTCCACTCTAAAATTTTAAATATAATTTAATAAATGAATAATTTAAAAAAAATTAAAATTTAGGACTGTGCACAAATTGTTAAAAATAGTTTATTAGTCAATTTTTAAAATTTAACCCACTTAATCATGTTTCAAGAATTTTTCATTATCATTTTAAGATTAATGGTATAAAATATCGCATTACATAGTCAAGTTTCAAGATTGAAATTACAATTATTGCACAGCCCTAGTTTCGATTCAATTTTCAGTAAACAAAATTACGTTTCTGATTCGGCGACACTGGATGCTGACCCGAATAGTTTATGTTTGTTATGTTGGGTAACAATGCCCTAAGACTGTCTTGCCAATCTCTCATTGAAAAATTTTCTGATGCCTGCAATATTAAATCACAATACATACTTTAAACATTTATAATATATAAATATAAATGACAAAAATATGTAACAAATTATGCCTTATTATTCGATGTTCTTTCTTTCACATGATTACTGAAACCTAAATTCTGTGAAGCCGATTCCTGTAAATAATTATTCGAACTGTTGGACATAACGTTATTATGCGCTAAATTCATATAAATTGCTTTACTGCGATCTGAAAAATGAAAAACAAATAAATCACAAAAACTTTAGTGAATTTAAATGTCAAATTACTTATTCCTATAGAATTCTGTTGCTGTAGTCTGTTCATTTGTCTCGACAATGGATTTGACTGATTGGTAGAAAACCCAGGCGGCACGCCCAATCTGTGTGGTGATCCTACTATATTATTAGATCGATGATCGATGTGATTCATGGTCATTTGCGAACTACTCCGATTGACGGGAAAGCCAAACGCGGCTAACCCTTTGCTCGGGTAATGTGTAGGTCGATCTGTCATCGACTCTTTTTCCATTAAGTCTGCTAAGGCTTTTGACGATTCGTCCCATGGATCAAACCCTGTACAATAAAAATTAGATTTTTTTATATGTGAATATTAGATCCATTAAAAAGAAATTTTCTTAAATTATAGCCTTTCTAGTTAATAACATACCTAAATCATCATCTTTACAAGTAGGACCACAACTAAAGCCAAATGCAGCTTGCCAATCTGTAGCACTGCAAACTGGCAGTGTTTCAGCTGTGATAAGCGGTGGTGCGTCTGTACAATTAGGCGCCCATTCTAAAAAATAAAAAAAAATTAAATTAATTGACCTAAAAGATAATTTTCGCCACATCAACGAACCTGTTGAATCAGGTGGAGATGAAGGAGATGAGTCTATGTTTCTGGATCTCTGCGGAAATCCATTGTCACTACTGAAGAACGAGTTGTTATCCGTGGACTCAAACAGCATTCTATTCTGTTGCAATGTATTTGCTGACGGGAAACTGTTGACTGAACTCGACGACCGCGTTAACGGGCAATTTTGAAGGAATTTGTTATCTGTTTTTGTGGGTGATAGAAGAGTATCGTTGTGCGACTCGGGCGGTATTTGCAAAGACCGGTCGCCCAAGCCTGTGTTTTGATGTAGCGCGGTCTGTTGTTGTTGTAGTACTGCTGTCGACGGCACTTGATCTTTGCTTCTACAATTCCCTAAACTGCTGTTTGATGTAGAAAAAATACAGAAAAATAATAATAAATAAATAAATGAATAAATAAAAAATGAAACGTGCAAAACTTTTATCGACACTTCATACACTTGTCAAGTGATAAAAAATTACCTGCACTCTTCGTCCGACGACACCTGTCTTGTCCTGTTGCCTCTATCTGATTTCCCTGGCGCGATGTTCTGTTGGGGTTTTTGACGTACTTCACTCTTTGCGTTTGATTGGTTGCTGCTGCTGTTTACGAAACCACTCTGAAGTGATGGCCAAGCGTCGTTTGAATTTGCGTTAGGTGGAGACTGGCGTTGTTGCGGTTGTTGTAATGTCTGCTGCTGCTGCTGCTGCTGCTGTGTTGGTGGTTGTTGCTGTGGAATTATCGGCGAAGAAGCTTGTTTTCCTGTCTGTTCTTTGCTTTTGTCCGCGGCTGCTGGTGGAGCTGCAGAATTATTAAACAACTGTTCATGAAGTTTTCTTTCGTAATCTTGATGTTTGCCTTGTTGCATTTCCTCTTTTGTAAAACTGGCCGCTTCGTCGCCTAATTCATGAAGGTACATACAATCCTAAAAGTATTTATTATTTATTATTAAAATATAAATAAATGTTTAAATAATTAACAATTTACTGGTTTAGGGCATTGCTGTCCTCTTAGAAAGTGACTACAATATTTTGTCGTCCCTAGTGATGCTTTCAGTGTTCTTCCGTCAACGTAGATGTTATTTACAGCGTGAATGGCGCGTAGTGCATCATCCGATCTGTGGTAAGTTACGTATGCACTGGCACTAGGACCCTATCATAAAATATACAATCAATAATCAATAATAAAAAATAAAGTATTCATAATGACGCAAACCTGTGAACCAGCGTAAGATGTGCTCATATTGATGACAACCTTATGAATTTTTCCAAATTTTCCAAAATACTCGTGCCGCTTTAATACTTCTGTATCGGCTAACCTTTGCGACAGACCAACAACGAATACAAGATTCTTCTGTACAACTCTGCATAAACAAAAAATATTATTTAGGTTTGTTGTGCTTAAAGGTCAAAAGTAAATGTCAAATACATTTTTAGAGATAAGTATTACATTGATCTTTAAAAATCATTTTAACGACGTTGCTAAATGTATAATTACATTATACTTTCATGGTGAATGAATTCTCATGAGTTCGGGAATAAAATTACATTTTTCTCCGAAAACAATATTAAAAACTCGACAGTTTTAGCATACCTAACATTTGCTAAATGTTTCCTATTTTCTGATAACTTTTGCTTCCTTTGCATGTCTTTCTGTCTTTTTTCTGTTTTAATTTTTTGCAATTCTTCTTGAGTCAATGGTTTAAAATCAGCTGGATCTTCAGGGTATTGCTATAAAATAGACAAACAAACCGATTTTATAAAATAAACCGAATCAATTTAATAATTACACACCTTTCTACAAGCTGGGCATAATCCATTTTCGTCTGTTCGAATTCGATGCCAGCAAAATCGACATATCTAGAAATGATAAATTATTCATTACATCTTCTACAAAAATGTAAAGGAAAAATACCTGATAACCACATGTGCATGGAAAAAAGTTAATGTCGTCCATTTCGAGCGGTTCCATGCACAAAGGACACTCCACGTTTTGGTCATCGTTTGCTGACATATTTCCCTTACTTCTTTTTTGCTTTTGTAATTTGGTATCAATTCCTCAGCTTATTCAAAGCACAACACTACAAGACCAAGCTGCAAAACAGGAATTAAAAAAAAAAAAAAATCAATTAAACGAGTGACAATTACCTTCAGCAAAGCGACTATAATTGCAATTATTCAGCGTTAAGCAAATTTCTTTATTTTTTTTGCCACACAATACTTTTATACCTGCAATTCTAGGGTTAAATGTAGAGTAAATAATTAAATATTTCGAGTTTGAAGCTAACAGCTGCCTTACTGATCAGCTGTTTTATAAAATGCATACGTTCAAATAAAATGACGCACTCCCTGAGGACAATTTTTTTCATTTTTCACACAAATTTCCCTTTCCTTATTAAACTTCGCATCTGCTATTTACCAGAGAGACATAGTCAGATATAAAAATGTAAACGATAAAAGAGAAACAGACTAGATTAACGTTTGCCATTTTCTTATTTCAATTTCCTAAACCATCCCCAATTTTGGCCGCCCAGTTTCTGGTTTTACTGGACGACGGAGCGTTGGTTTTTCGCTGTTTATTTGTCATTTATAATAAAAATCTACGCTGAAAGTAAGTGGGTTAAAAAAGATGAATGTAGGCCTACGTTTTCATGTCATAAGTGAATTCCTTTAAAATAACATTACTTTGTAGGTTAACTATTCCGTTCAAGGATATTCCGGGTTTAGTTTGAATCATTCTAGATGGCTAATTGAATGATTCGTTCGTATATGAATAGATAAGGAGAAATAAACTAAATCAAAATACGATTTTACATTACCTAGAAAGAAATTATGGAATCTCCAGCAGTTACTATATTAACTTTGACAAAATCTAACCTACTGCGCAATAAATTTGCGCATATAACGTCACTTCCT
>JAQFZP010000762.1:0-27206 GCA_034695745.1 Geophilus truncorum | reverse complement strand
CTCTACTGCCAAACAAGAAAACTACGAACTAAAATAAAATTAAACTAAATTAACAACGCAACAGGTCAAAACACTCCAAAAACCACTAACAAATTTCATCAACAAATTACGTCTTTAAAGGGAAAAAAATACATTTATTTCACTAATATCCTTCAAAATAAACATCAAACTCACAATAAAACCTCACTCAATCTCCCCAAACACTCAATTCTCATTCATCC
Source organism: Geophilus truncorum (assembly GCA_034695745.1). NCBI lineage: Eukaryota > Metazoa > Arthropoda > Chilopoda > Geophilomorpha > Geophilidae > Geophilus > Geophilus truncorum. The sequence continues at coordinate 26,985 of JAQFZP010000762.1, read as the reverse complement.
CACAAATTACACAATTAATCACATTTGTATGAAAAAAAAAACTGATAAAGCGTAAAAACAATACAAACACGTAAAAAACCGTAACTGATAATTGACCTTACGGAGAACTTAAATCATCGATACACGTGGGCACCACAACATTTTCCCACCAAACCAGACGAATAAATCGCTGTCTCTACTCACCGCCCAAGACAAACGGGATGAGAACGGCAGCCAGACGTGCATTCCACTGACGTCATTATTTGCGTCACTGTCGGCAGCACATGGCTAGCCGCCGCGGCACGTAAAGTGGGCGCTTCGAGATTAAATACACTGTAAAAGTCAACGCCCCCGCCACTAACTACGTGGGAGTGCGACTCAAAAAAAATAAATAAAACATGTGAAAAAGAAACAGAAAACACAAGTTTCACAATTTTTATCGATTTTTAATCGATTTTTCCCCCAGGACTTAGGTTAATTTGGTACATCATATTAAAATTAAATACAGTGGAACCCGCGAGTAACGTACTCGCTTATAACGTAAACCCCGTTATAACGTTAAAAAGTCTAGTTTGTGGACATAGAAATTGTATTAATTTACTTGGTTATAACGTAAACCCGGTTGTAACGTATGAAATTGTTGGGTCACTTCAGTTACGTTATAAACGGATTTCACTGTACAGTCGAACCATGTTATAACGAAGCTCAAGAAACCGAAAAATTCGTTTGTTATAACGGGTTTTCCTTGAATATAGAAACCCCGATATAACAAAATCGTTCATCGTAACAAGTTTTTTCGTTATAATGAAAATTTTTGTTTTAATGAGTTTCATCAATCTTTAACACAAACTTTCTGTAGAAATAACCAGTTATGAAATTGTTTTCTTGTGAACGACATGGTCAGCTGTGCGTAATAAAAAAAAAAACGAAAAATTGTCTATAAAAGTGACGAAATAACGTCAAAATAAAGTTGAATTTTTGTGACAACATTTCATTATAATTTATAATGAAATGTTGTCACAAAAATTCAACTGTTTAGAACCTGAAGTTGGTTTATAATTTATAAACCAACTTCAGGTTCTAAACAGTCCCTTAAATTAAGTTAGTAATAGCGAAGATTTCGTTATAACGGAGTTCTTACTTAGTAACAAAGGAACAAAAATCAAGTATTTCCAACGAATTCTTACACATGCAAGTTTTCATTGTAAGCGGGTTCGTTATAACGAGGTTCGACTATACTTTTCTATAGCAGCAGGTGAAGATCCCGCCCGAGGACCCCTACCTCGATGCGGGTCGCCGGCCGTTCGGTCTGTCAGTGGCCGCCACAGCAGCTGGGTGGGCCCCTCTCCCGGAACTGGTCAGGCCGCAAGAATGCGAGGAATGCGCCGTGGCTCTGGTTGTTGCATGCCCGAGGCGGGACATCCTCCTCAGCATCCACAAACTTAACCACGTACTAGCCAAAGAAAAGGTGGTCCAGGTGAAAACATTATTTCTTTTCTTTTTTTTTTTTTGATTTGCCCTCCAGGAGTCGCAAGAGGAAAAAGACGCCGCCATTGAATAAAATTTGCGCCTCGAGGAGGACATTTCAACTTTGGCGGATCCGATGCGAGCAACTGAGTTATCCGGCTCAAAGGTCGCCAGACGTGTGGGGAAAAAATGAGAGACGGCGGCCATTGCTTTTATTAGCAACAATGGAGTGAGAAGGGAAATTAGAGATGGAGAATATCGGCTGAATTCAAGCGTTCTTTGAGGTGTTTTTCTTCGGACTGGAGATGTCACATTAAAGGGAAACGCGATGTTTATCGTGTCTTGTTTTTTTCCATCCTTCATGATGAGTAATTGTGAGAATGGGAAAATTCATGAAAAATAATTGAAATTAAAATAAAAACAACAAAAAAAAAAAAAACTTAATTAGAAGAAATTTTTAAATTACGGTACCGTATTTTCTCAAATAAAACCTATTTGCAAAAAAAAAAAAATTTTTTCTTATTTAAAGATGTTTAATGTTGATTTTAGCAATATTATTAGTTATTACTATTAAAAACAATGCTACAACACTGTAACTTATACAGTCAAAATACTGTAGTGTATTATTTTGAATGTTTTTAACGAATTCGGAGATGCGTTAATTGAGATCCATGCCCTATTTGCAACCCGAGCGTTATTTGAAAAAATACGGTATATAAAAATACACTCATACCTCGCTATACAGCCGCTCTTTACACAACGTTTTGCTGTAACGACCTTTCTTAATTATGGCTAAGTTTCGATTTACAGTCTAATTTTTTTCGATAAACAGCCATAAAATTCGGGAAATTCCCTGTGTATGTATTATGATTCTCTATACCGTACAGTATTTTCGCTTTACAGCCAACTTTTCAGGAACGAGGTATGAGTGTACAAAAACACCAAACAAAAAGTTCAAAAACGTCTAATATGAAGTGACCTGTGGGCCCCTCCTTAAAGGTGGGAATCCAGACACCCGAAGTAAACAAAGTGTAAATGTCGGTGAATGAATATTGAAATGACTTCGTACAATTTGGCATTGATTACCTCGCACCTGGCCAACCTTGAACCCTGCAGTCAAGTTTATTCATTAGCATGTAACCCCTTCAACTTCATTCACAACCTGCAATTCATTCATCCGAATATGGACTGATGGAAAAATATAAACTCTCGTTTATTATTTAATTGTCTAGTTTAGGTTTCGATTTCTGGATTTCAGACACGTGCATTTGACAGGAAGTGAGGCCAAGCGGACTACAAGGTGACGCTGTTTAATCTTTGTCGACGCACGTGCAGTTCCACGAAAAGGGCTTGAATGAACTCCAGCCATTGAACAAACGGTCGTAAAATAAAATGAATGAGGCACAACAACTCTATTACATGAAGGAATAAGATAGCGTGGAATGTCCTCGACGTCCACTTTAAAGACTCATAATTTAATAGGAATAATTTGTTTGTACAAGAAAAATTTGGCCTGGAGAGTAGTTTCAGGATTCGCCGTTGGAGTGTCTGGTTTTTGCAATAACCATGTGAAGTACATGATAATAATTTACAGTAAGAAATGAAATAGAGTAGTTTTGTAAGTTTTGCAATAAAGTGTTCTAACTTTTTTATATACCGGTAACGCTCACAGAATCTTGGAATTTGAGTGACACTGTAAAGTCAATCTGTGGTACCGTACACCATAAATTTTATTTTTTCCCCTTTTGTTTGTACATTCGGGGATTTAAAATTGGAAACATTGTTATTTATAGCTGTTTAATGGTGGACACACTAAAATTTTCATAAAATTTTGCAGACAAAATCGTGAGGCAATACACACCTGTGAACGCGAAATCCTCACAATTGCAGCCAATCGGAGCAGATGTGAATTGAGACGATACAGTGGCATCACATTGTTGTTCACTGCAATTGACTGCGATTGCAAATCACGTTCGCAAAGGTATTTCGGACAAGTACTTTGAAAATCATGTCACCAAAGTAGTTTCTGCTCGATGCGAATTGAAAGCGACGCGACAAATTTTATTGTGCGACACTTCTACTTCTACGCCGCGAATCGCGCCTATAGTGTATCCACCATTAACCTGTTTAACATTTTTGCCTGAATCTGGATTTTCCATTGCACTACAGCAAAGGTCAATATAAATCGTGGCACTTTCTTTTGTTTGTAAGATATCGCAAATCGCTAAATTTGAACAAGAGAAGCTCATAACTCACTGCCCCACCATCTCCCCCCAGTAGTGCTTCATTAAATATCGTAATAGCTATAATTAACCTAATCATTTCTCCATTTGCAAGAAGAATCAATCAGTTCCAGCACTGGACTCTAGCCACCGCGACTTCCTGGTAGACAAGAATTCCCCGAGCTTCGTTTTATTTACATTTCCAGCCACAAGTTCGGAGTGAACAACCTCGCCCTACTCGAGGAGTTTATACACTTCTCCCTTTCCGTCTCGTCCCAAAAAAAGTGCGAAATTCCTAGTAACACCTCAGTATCCACGACCCTCCGCCAAGCCGTTATTTTTAGCATCTCAAGAGATGAATAAATAAACAAGTCCATTTCACAGACACAAACTACCGCACTCCAAAAAAAAAACCAGAAAAAGAAAAAGAGAAAAAGAAAAACAGGAAGGTCGTTTCGTAAAACTCGAATCATACCCACAGGAACGAGGAGAAAAAAAATGTAAAAATGTAAAAATAAGAATAAAGAGATTGAAAGAGATGTTGTGGGAGGGATGCGGATGTGTCCCGCGAGGAAGAGAACCGCCGGGGCGCTGGCCCGATTTCCCACGGCTCGGACTCGTCTCTCTGAGGAATGCGCCAAGTGTGGGAAAATAATGAAAAAAGCGCGTTTTTCTGAAAGCGGACTGATCGAAATGAAGTGTTTAAAGAAAAACGTGAATAAATTGCCGAATTCCAGCAAAAAGACGTGGAAACTGGCATTCCGCTCATGCTAATTCGGCTGTGACTAAACGTGGCGTGTAACTGTTTTCCTCGTGTTTCATTAACGCCGTATTCTTATTGAGATTACGAACGGGCCACTTATGCAATGATTAATCCTGTATTAATTAGCACCTTACCTGAGGCCTTGAGATGTTAGCAGCGACGCCGAATGGGAACGAATTGCGGGGAGGGCGAACTGGGCGTGGAATAGCAAAGGGCCGCTAGCAATATTCGAGGACCCGTTGATTGCTGGTCTCTGTAGGTGCGAGGTCCCTGATTACACGCTTGTGGGTCGGCGGATTCTGCGCCTTATTAATCTTCCATTTATCAGATCGGTTGACAGTAAATGTACTCTTTTCGCTTGTACAATTTCGCAAAGGCCAAAAGTCTGAAAATGGCCACAAGAAACAATTGAATTCAGAATGTGGGTTCGTTTATTGTTTACACTTGCGTAAATCAAGTTAAAACTGGTGTACTGTAAATAGATATTTACACAATTTTGGGTGTAATTTCTTTCGAGTTAGGTCGGTTATTTAACGCAAGACAAAGCAATAGGCAAAACGATTGTCATATAATAGTTGAGATAAAAATGAAAAGCGTAAAAATGTATTCATTACGAATGTTCACTTTTGTTGCAAAGTGCATTCAATATCTTGGTTTTTGAAATAATTTTTGATACACAAACATAAAACAAACAATTTTCCCCAAAAAAAACACAAAAACTTCAGAAACCAAGACAATTAATATAAATTAGACGTTCTTACATCTTCTCTTACATTATTTGTTTGTAGACAAGATTTGTTTTGAACAAATCCAAAACACCTAAATTGAATGACAAATTACTAGTTTTGTCTGCATATATTTGGCAGATCAAGTGACTGGTAGTAAAAGATGTTATTTCAGTGGCTATTTCAAACTCTAATTGCGTACTAGACATGTCTGATGCTTCAATCTGCTAACCTAAGCTAGACAATTCTAGAACCCTACCCCATTTCATTCTGGGTGTAGATGCTGGGATGTTGCCAGACAAAAACAGATCCAAACACAGTAACTGGTTGGTGTCCTTCTGCTTATAGACCCAACCTCCAGAAGAACCATCATCTGCCTTTCTTTTTATGTATATCCTATTCTTAATTCCTTAATCAACTCATCCCTCTCTCTTCATTTACCTCGTAGCAGGTCACTTGTGACCTTAGAGGTTTCATTCCGTAAGGTTAACAACTAATGAATCAAACTCTTTTTAATTTAACAACAAGATTGCAATAAGTTTGTCATTATCATCAACTTTAAGTTCGATAAACCTTTTGGAAAAATCTTCAATTATATTACATTAGAATAGATTTGTTTTGAAAAAGAATAAATTTGATGAGAATTACTTAGCAAAAATGCAGTTAAGTGGTACAAAGTCGGGCACTTTTTACTATGAATTAATGAATTGAATTAATTCAAATAAAAAATATTTAAAGCTAAAAACTTTATTCGCTTGCCATTCTTAATCACATTTGTAACCAATTAATCACATTTACCTTGTTTGCTATGATGCAAGTGAAAAACTACGGCCTGGTTGCACCAACAAAAGTTAAAATTTAAACTGAGTTTAACAATACTTTTAACATTGGTTAAACTACACTTGAACATTCATCAGTACAACTAAATTCTACTTCATTACAAATACAGCAAGAAACCTGATGATCTACAGTCCAAGGAATCTTCTAATGAAGATATCACCGTTTTTTTTTCCTTTAAATATAATTTGTTTATGACCTTGCTACTTGATTTGTATGAGGATGAATCTTTTTATGTTTATTTACCACAACACGAACTTAGAGGAAGTCACAAATAAAAACACTGCTGTTTTTTTCATATATGAGGATGATATTTTACCAATTGAAATTGAATCCAAGAGAAAAAAAAAACTATTCTAATGATGATTTCTTTTATGGTTTGACGTTCAAACAGGAAGTTATGATTGTACTCTACAAAGGAACAGGAAAATCTTTGTATCAACACATTTTTTTTTTACTTTTCCACCCAAAAATTTCCCATCCCAGTGAGGAAACTGTAAATAATGAGCTGCTAAAAGCTTAATCAGACAAACCCTTTCTAAAATTACACCACCAAAATTAACCAAGTGTTGACTAAAATGCATTACAGGATGATAGAGCAATTAATGATAACACAATTTAACTTAAAAATAAATAAAAGACCAGGAAAAAAGGTTTAGAGTTATTGGATCGGGGTCCCCAGTGTATTTTTGCAAGCCACAAGTCACTGAAAGCCAGACGCAGGTGAAATGTTTTTCAACTTGTTCCTTCCATCATTTGTGTTTCGAGAACAGAACCAGACAGGGAACAAGTGCATCCCACAACTAAAGGTGACTGACACTCGTTTCCGTTCCGTTTGTCTGATTTTCTATTACAACACAAAAACCACACTGACTGTGGATAATTATTTTCTCGCTCTCACGCGCGTATTTATTTGTTTCTACGGTACCTTATCTTGTCAAATAACGTTCAGGTTGCAAATAGGGTCTCAATTAACGCACTTCCGAATTAGTTAAAAACGTTTTGTCTATGTTCGGTTTCATACGGCAATTCTTAAGAGTGTTATAGCATTGTTTTTAGCAATAATAATGCTAAAATCAACATTCAACAGTTTTGAATAAAGGATTAAAATACAGAACCCACTTATAACGTACTCAGTTATAGCTAAAACCCTGTTATAACATTTTTGTTTCCTCAGCTATAGAAGCATTATAAGAAGATACTCTGTTATAACGTCATTCTCAAGCAGGTCCCAAAGAAACGTTATAAACGGGGTTCCACTGTATTTTGTTTTATCTCTTATTTTAATTCTCTTGCTGTTTTTATTTCGTATGTGACAGGTTGCGTATGATTGTAGCAGTTGCTGGCGATTTCCTCCTCTTCTTGATAATTTTCTAATCTTGAAAAGAACCGTTTGGTCTCCATCAAAGTTTTTGACAAGCTATGGCTCATTTACACCTTAATTGGCAGTGCCAGGCAGAATTGAGTACACAAACAAAAGATCAAATGTCTCTTCAGCTAATCATAAACGATTTTTTAATATTTTAAATGATAGTGAGATTGGTGTTGATGGGACTGTTGTAAAATGGCCACCCAAATCGCAATTTAGGCTCTAGAAATGTGATATGACCACATTTGCTGACACAGAAACTTTATCACAAGATGGAATTGGATTTCAATTACATTTCAATCCTGGGTTGCATTTAGTGAATTAAATAACTCACTTTTGAGAATGTTGTACAGTATAATTTACATTGGAGTCATGAGTTGTCTTTTAAATTATGATGCTGCTACTGCCTTAAGAATTGCGGATACTTTGGGGGAAGGGGAGGAAAGAGGGAAAAATATGAGTGTAGCGTCCACATAAAGTTACTCTGACATCTTAGGGGGTCCATTGGATGGTCTGATATGAGAAGAAAAACTCCAGCAGATATCATATCCTGTGTCAAAGCTTTTGATGTATGTTACAAGTATGATATGATTTCAGAAAGAATTGAAATTAAAGTTCTGAGTGACACATACCAGCTGTTTTTGTACTGAATGCTTTCAGTTGGACATTGGGATGTGATTTAGAGATTCAATAATGCTGCTTGGTATGAAAAACACTTGTTCATAGATGTTTTTGTACTTTGCATTAACTAACATAGTTAAAAATAATTAGTGGTCTTTGACTCATACTGATAATTGCAATTTCAACTCATTTGTAAAGAAGACCAATCATTATTTGGAGTTTTTAAATCAAAATATTTACTTGTTTAGATATTAGAGACTATCTACACACACCATAAAAAATTGTAAGGTATTGTACCCAGTATTATTTGAACATGTGTACGCTCTTGTCTAAAGAAGTTGTCTTGGGTAAACGTGTCATTTTCTTAATCTAACTCTAGAGAAAATGGCACAAAAAATGTGTAAATAATAAACAAACCTACCTACTAAAAAGTCCCTCAGATATAAATTTATACTTGTGTTGGTGACTAGAGTATAAAATTATTCTTTAAAGCGTAATTTACAGCACCAAAGTTACAAATTGCTATTTTAAACTTTTTTACACTCATTTCACATCTATATTTTTATATTAGTTACAAAGTTCTTCCCATTCTTCTAAAGTACACCTTTCACACTAATTATATAATAATTTCCCAATAGCTCAGAAGTTTTCTTGCATTTACCATTACTCTTCTCTTCAATTCAGCAACAGGTTGCTCCCTTAGAAGTAGAAGACCTACCACTCACATATCTCAACTTATCTTCTCTTAACTTTCACACAGAACCTAAAAAACTGCTAATAATGCCTGATAAGCAATTTGTCCCAGATTAATTTCCACCATCTTTCTTTTCCCACACCACATATCAAATATCTGCAGAGCTAAGCCTTCAACAGCATGAAATAATGCCGGGTCTCTTACCCCCTGCTTTTCACAGGTGACTCTACAACTCAACTCGAGTCTCCCACCCATTGCTAGTTCCCACGCTTTACTCGTGTTTGCGGGGGTTCGACGATTGGCCATCGCCGCCCTGCATGGAATGTCGCTGTCCTCGCCCCGAGGGAGACCCCGGCAAAGTTTTTATTCCGTCGATGAACCTCACAATAGCGGGGGTGGATTGGTTGTGTGGGAAACCCCTCCCAACACCCCCTGTTGGGGGATTTGTGTCGTGGGAATCGTTTTAATCGAGCGAATTCGCGACTCGCCATCGGTTTGCACATACTACGATGTTACAAAACGAGTTATGTAAACATCGCACACGTGAATCTGTGCACAAGTGGGGAAACATGAAAAATCATTCACAACCAGCGTGACTGATAAATTAAACGTGATTTTTGCACTTTGTCAGTGATAAAACGGTATAAATATTTGCTTTTTCTATTTTTATTTTATTTTTATTTTATTTTTTTTTATTTATTTAAAAAAAAAATTATTAATTAAATTGAAAAATAAACCAAGCGCTATTTGAGCATGAATGAAATTGAAGGAAATCATTCAAGAACTTTTGGACCTTGTGTAAAACATTTTTTTTTATCTAATCAGCTGATTTTTGCCATGTGCAAAAATGCCCCATTCTGTGGACTTGATTCGAAATGAATCACGTATAAAATTGTTTCCTTCATTTACCCTCATTCCAATGCCATTCAACACATGACATGTCATTCGTAAAAATGATAATAACTTCAAAGTAATTAAAACCACTAATTCCTTAACTGTATTTTACAAAAACACAATTAATTTAAAAAAAAAAAAAAAAAAAACCTAAAATAAACCAAACCCTATTGGCAATTTGTTGAACTTCGATCACCAAAACTTAAGACTAATTCTAATTATTCCCTCATTAATTTTTTTGTCGGTTTCTCTCGTAAAATACAATAATTAAAATAAAACTACAAAGAAATGGGTGATAAAAAAAATATACCTGAGTTAGTTTTACGGTTAATCGGGCATCCGATCCATAAAATGTCGACGAGTTGGGAACAACATTCCATTCCATTGCTGCCCGGATCTGGTCTGCTGTGCCGTGGGACAAAATGAATAAGAGTCCGAGACGAAGCATCGCACGTAGTGTGAGACGAGTTGTACTTTTGGCTGGGTATAAGTTTCTCTGACGCAGGCGGGGGTCGAGTCCATGCTCATAAATCGGTGCTTCCGACGTACGTCATCGAGTGAAGTGAAGTGAAGGCTGCCTTCACATGCAACATAAGGGGAGATGGAAAAGAATTATTACTTTTCTTCTTTCTTTCGTTCTTACATTCCTTTTTCTATCTTTTTTTTTTTTTTTTTTTTTTTTTTTTTTTGTGGGTTTTTAGATATTTTATCAATTTTTATATTTAAGGAATTCAAACAATTAGTTTATATCAGTATCGGCTTCTTTGTGGTTTCAGGTTAATCAATCGAGAGATTAAGTGAGATAAGATTGAGTTTATAAAGTGAAAAATATAATTTTTTTTTTTTTAAATATAAAGCTTTATAAAAATGGTAAATGATTACGTAACGTTAAACGAAAAAAAAAATTAAAATGCCCAACGAGATGAAACAGAAAGAAAAACATACTCACAGTTCGGTTTTTCCCCGACTTTCTCCACTTGCACATCGCCACTAGTGTGAGAAACAACGACTCGAGTCGAGAGTCTAGAGCCTAATTGAGCATTTTTCGCATACCACGCATTCCCCACAACCCAGTTCTCTGCCCTCTACGTTTTATGAATGGAGCCAACGGGACGTTTCTGCGCCTTTTTCACTCCTCGCTGTTCCGACCCCACTTCCGTTGGTCCTTGAGATTTCTGCCACCACCTCCCTTTCAGTCTGGCTCAGCTCGGTCTGACGGAAGGAAGTGCAACTCCCAACGTGAGTCTTCGTGCTCAATTTACAACTCATGCCACCCTTTAGTGGGTGCAGTCGAATTCAAATCGACTTTTTTTATTATTATAATTTTTTGAATTTATTTGATTTCTTCTCCTTGGAATAAATTTCCATTTTTTATTTTTTTATTTTTTGAATTTAAAAAAAATAAATAAAAAAAATTTGTTTCTAGTTTTATTCGGTGCCATGTTGAGGTGGCATGAGCTCATATGAATGAAATGTATGCTCCATTCAAAAGTTGACGCAAATAATTTCCGGAAGTTGGCCAGACTGTTGTATAGTGATGTTTGTTCAGCAGGGAAGTTATCTTTCAGGCGATAATACACTGTGTGTGTGGATATGGATAAGTTCTATAGGGGTGGGGCAATGGAATGTTGTTTATGTTTGACAAGGAGAAGAAATGTTTGCCTCCTGAGTTAAGACTTTTTTTTTCTTTCTTTGTGGTATTGGTTTTATAAAGAATTTTTACCAAAAACTTGTTTAAAAATGTCAAAATTCAGGTATTTTTAATTAATTTTAACTTTTTTAAACCAAAAAATGTAAAATTTCACATTTCACATTTTTGCATAATTCTCAAGTTTAAAAAATCACACATTTCGGCAAAAAAAATTGTTTGAGGATGCATTTTGTGGCTACCTAGTCACGCATATTTAAATTGACATAATCTAAACAGTGGAAAGGAAGTGAAGAGGTGGCAGGTGCGAAATAATGATGGAACGAGAGTATGAATGAAGGAATTCACATCAATTGCCCCGAATTTTGACAAAAAGATGAAACATCCGCAGCGCAGTTGCACACAACGCAACGGAAACATCATTGTGCATCGAATGGACATGCAACTTGGGTTTGGCGGAGAGTTTCCTGCTTCTTGCTCGACCACTGGAAATTCGAACTCATGCAAACAAACATATGCTCAATGGAAGAACTCTTACAAAAGAATCGCGCACGAAACTCGTATTCCGCACTATTTTTGCTCTTCCTGTTGATTAACATTTCTCCACCTCTATTTCACACACACCAACTCTTCATCCTTCAAAATATTTTCCACTTTCTCATGTTGTCAGCGTTTTTCAATTAAAAAATAAAAAATTTAATAAATTCCACTTTTGGTATTTTGTCAAATTTATGCAAATTCTGAATGCCAAATCTCAGGTATTTAAAAAAAAAAAAAAAAAAAATCAACAGAAATAAAAATAAAAATAAAAATGATAACAAGTTATTAGAGTTTTTTTTTTTTTTTTTTTTGTACTTGAAAATTTGTTAAGTTCAATGTGCTGCTTCCACATGGAGAGGTTAGGTGAGGGAATTTTTCGGCCCTCAACAACACCCTCTCCTTACCTACAGCCCCACCCCAAATTCACTGCATGCTGAGCTACATTCCTGACCTGCTGGCTCAGCCCCGGTTAAGTCCATTCATGCACGGGGATGAGACAGTGGATCAGTTACACAAATACAAATACAAATGCCAATGTTTTGCTTCGCTTCAGGGTCGTTGATCCTCATAGAATTTCATCCAAAAGTTGATTTTCATGAATTTTTTATTGAATTTATTAATTGTTATTTGGTGTTTGTGTTGCGGTGTGTTTTTGATTTGTTTGAAGTTTTTGAATTAAGTACCTGTGCTGACGTTTAGGACCTCTATGAACGCAAAGTGGAAACTAGTGAATACAGATTTGAAGTTATCTGATCTTACTGTAATTTTATACTTTCTGGAAATTTATTTTCTTCATAAGTCTTTGATGGTCCGACGCATGACGCTACATCGGGGTTCCACTGTAATTTTAAATAATTTTTTTTTTAAATCTGTCACATAATTTGTTTGAGGTTTAGTTGAAATATAAATATTGCTGAAAATTTTTCATTAATTTTATTTTCAAACTATACCGTAAAATGATTCAGAGCTGTAATTAATGGTATCATTTATGTGGTATAATTTGAAAATAAAATTGACGAAAAATTTTCAGCAATATTTCAACTAAACCTCAGACAAATTATGTGACAGTATTAATACTGTAAAATTTAAAATGAGACAGAACTTAAAAATCGGTGTGAAAGTTTAACTTTAGTATCTAAAGAATACACAAAAGTATATAAAAATGGATTAAAACAATCTACATTCTTCAAATTAATATTACATTTCAAAACATTATTTATCCGTTTTAAATTAAAATAGTAATTTAGTGTTAATCTACAACAAATTTTAAATTACAGTAGTCAAAGTCTGATAATATTTATTCAAATGAAATAAATTTATGCATCCTCGAAATTTGTTATCCCTGACCGTCAGATATTTCTAAATTTAATTTTTCATCTGTGTTTTTCGCTTGTGCTGAAACGAGTGGTTACCATGCCGACGACAGATGATTTTTGTGAGAAGTTGTAAAAAAAAATCGAAGTTCACATTCTCGAAAAGTAGCTACAGAAACACTTAGAAAAAGGATGTTCAACGAGTTTTAATATGTCTTCAGTGATTTCTTTTCATTCAAGTTAAGTAAGAGAAATGCAGTTGTCTTACCTTCGACCCACAACTGCCCGCACACGCAAATTGACGCAAAAATCTTGAAGCTCTGCTTTGAACTTCGCGGTGTAGTATGATTGCAATGAAGCGCCGTCCCGCGGCCGATTATGCAATTAAATATTAAAATTTTAATGCAAAATTCCAGTTATAATTTACGTTAAATTATTCTTATCAACCAGAACAACTATCATTATAGTTTAAATAAGACTTCAAACAGTTCTAAAATTAAACGCGAATTAAACTAAGACAGAACTACACTCGAATTTCGAAATTACCAAAATAAAAATTATATAAAAAAGCTCATCAAATCACTAAGCCTCTCAATTTTTCATTCTAATTTCAAATTCTGTAAACGAAAAGTGGAAAATTCGAGAATTTTGAAATCCCCGTGTGTCCGCCATTGGCCATTGCAATCAAAAATGACGTCATTAGAATTTAACAAACTTCTAACTCTCAGCGATTAAACTAACTAATTAAAAAGCACAAATCAAAAATATAATAATAAAAATAACATGAGATAACTAACTTACAACAACTTTTCGAATTTCTTATTTAATAAATCTCCAATTTACGAGTTTTACCACCAGATGGCAACAAAACAAACTGAAAAACTGATGTAATTCTAAAGCAGTGTTGTGTTGATCGTTTACTTGACACGCAAATTTACCATCTGCAAAATAAACGTGAACGTGAAGGTTTTGACTTCATCCACTCGATGAAGCCTAAACCTATGTAGATTAAAAAAAAAAACAATAATTCAATCACAACGTTCACATCTTTCGCAAGATGTCAGAAAGGCGTGAGTAATTCAAACCAAAACACAACATCAACGCTTTATAATTTTTGTGTACGGTAATTCCTTACAAAACCAGAACTTAAAAAAGCAAACAGAGGTAAGAATGAAACGTATAAAATATCTAGAGAATTACTAATTTGATATATTTCCTTTCAGTTTGTATTTAACTGGTGGCAGAGGGATTCAAATCATGCAGAGCGACAGTATCATGTACAGCAATTTGAGCAAAAGTTTAACTAAATCCATTATGTTTTTATTTTCCTTCGCGTGGGAATCACGCTTGCGGTTACCACTGCTTATTACCATAAGTTTCATGGTGCTCGATGTGCGGATGCAACTTGAGATCAACGTGAACGTGGCAAATCGTGATGCCGACGCAGGGAATGATGATGATGATGATAACGAAAATAATGATGAAAATGATGTTGAAGAAGAAGAAATAGAAATTGAAGCCTTGTGAATTTCAAATACAAAATGTGTCCCGTGACCAGTAAAACACCCACATCTATTATAGGGAAATAGTAATAGAGGTGTGAATATAACACGTTTAACATGTTTTACACTTGATTTTTGCCAATTTATTTGCTTATATGTTATGCGTTCTGTGTGATATAAAAGAAAAATTAACAAAATATTTAATATATTCGAAGCACAAATTTATATTTTTTTATTTCTGAAAATACAATTTTATCTGTATTTAATAACTAATAAAATACACTGCTAATATTTTATATCAATATGATGACCACTGAGTGAGCTGTGGAGAATGAAAGCGAAGTTATCGAGTTTTGAGAGATGTGGCTCGTTAAATTCAGTAAATTTAAATTCGTAAATATATTTAAAATAAAGTAACAATTCGTAAACTTTGAAATTAGTCAAAAAATTTCTTATAAATATTTAAATTATGATTATATGATGATTTATGAGCATTCTGTTGCTACTGAGCAAGGTGACATTGTTATAATGCGAGGAGTCGGTTTGTTGCATTCGACTTTCGCACCGTAGTAATCGAGTATTTTTAAATTCGGTTTTTGCCGTACTACATCTTCAAGAATGTCGTCCATTATCTAAAAAAGTAATTATTTCTTTTTAAAAAAAATTAAAAAAAAAACATAGAATTAAATCGTACTCTCGAACATTGCTGAAGATCTAGGAAAACTAATTTCGTCAGATTCTGTGGAATGTTTACTAAACACGCGCCAGTAATTTTCACTAATCCAACGAGATCAATCACTTCGAGACACCTAAAAAAAAATATTTAAGTATTTCACACTTTAAAGAATAAGAAATACTCTTTACTTGCAGCTATTGACAATTGATTCCAAACCCTTGTCTGAGATATCCCAGCACCAGGCCAAACTGAGATTTTTGATCGTGCGACAACTGAAATGTGATTATTCACCAATGAGCAAATAAAAAAACCTGAAATTGAAAATTATTTCTAAATTGCCATTTTGTCATCGTTTCCACTCCCACGTCATCTAAATTGCTGCAACTCGAAAGATCGAGGTAAGAAAGATTCTGCATATTTGGTCCCTCGAACAAACTGCGCAAACTCGCATCCGACAAATCGCTGCCTCTTTTTACTCTCAAGTACTGAAGTGAATTTAATTCCTAGAAAGAAAATAATAAATATTTACTTATTTCAACATTTTTTAAATTTTTTTTAAATACTTTTATAGCCATAAGTCCAATGTCAGACATGAGATCAGCAAATGAAATGCTCAGCTCAGTCAAACGAGAACATTCGTCTAAATATTGATACGTGCAATCCGATAGTTCATCACCATCTAAGTACAATTTCTTCAAAGTTGACTTCCGGTTCTCGATTAAAAACACAACAGCACTGCAAAAATTAAATATTTTTTAATTAAATTTTTTACTTTTACATTTATAACATTTTACCTATCAGAAATAGAGGCCAGTCCATCAATGTTAAGTTTCTCAAGCAACTGACACTCTGAAGCGATTAAAAAAACACTCTCATTTCTCAGCAACGTACAATGCGACAAATTCAAACGTTTTAATTTTTTCCATCCAACAATTCGACAAATAACTGCGTGATCCACGCTTCTACACCCTTCAACATTGAGTGCTTCTACCAAGGGACAGTGAGTTACAAGAAGTGTCATGCCAACACTCGACACACCACCGCACCATCTTAAATCTAGACTTTTTAAGAGAGAACAGTTCACTATGTGCGGCATCATTTGACATATTTCCGTGTACCGCCGCAACTCCAAGTGGCGAATTCGAGGAGTTCTTTCTAAGATGGACGAGACAATTTCTGGAGGGACATCACTGTCGAAATCCAGATCCAGCCAAAACAGGGGCTCGTACGCCATGAGGCGCCACTTCTTGCACACGGCCGCCACTGAGCTGCTCAACTCACGCGGTGTTAAATAAGAAAATATTTTGTATTGGATTTCATTGGGGAGTTGTTCGAAAAATGAGGGAATTCCTCCACCATCTTGGTCATCACTTTTATCACTGTTTTGTGGCGAGATCAAATCGCATTGGCAAGATGCGTCTTGGTTACATTTTGGTGTCTGTTTCTGAGTAAAGGGGAATTGGATGTCGTCCGTGAGGAAATAATCATCGTCAACCTCCATTTTGCCGGGATTACAATGACAAATAATAATAATTAAAAGCTCTGATTTTTTATATAAAACTAAATATGGCAAACTGAATTTATCTTTGGCTTCAATAATTAATATCTAAATAGTTCTAGTCTCTAAAAAAATCACAATTTAAAAAGTATATATATCTGCTTTTGGTTTTTGTTTGCTTGTGATTTCCGGAATTGTTCTAAAGGCGGCCATCGATTTATTTTGGTTTTTGCAAAAATGGCTTCGTGCTTTCGTGCATATTCATTTGGCGGTCGCTCACTTTGCGAGAAATTGTCTTAGATGAACTCTGGAAGAGAGATTGAGAATAAAATAAAAGTTAGAATGTTTTTTAAACACTTGATACGACTTGTTAACAGCTGAGAATGATGAAATATTTTTTATAAAATATAAAAATGACATAAAAACGCGATGTGAATTCGCGTGCAGCTGATAATTGATAAGTGCAAATCAAATTATATCTATTTTTATATCTAGGTAAATATTTTAAGACAACAGTAACGAAACAAACCTAAATCAATGAATCATCAAGGACAAGTACAAACTAAAGTCGAAACTCTAAAAGATTAAATAGAACGTAGGATAAAGCGCCCTCTACTGATAAAACACTAAAGTATAAAAATTAGATTTAAATATTTTTTTTTTTTTTACATAAAAAAAAAAAAAAAAAAAAATTACATGCACTTAAGGTTAACATTAGCATAAAAAAAAACATGCGAATGTGCATTACTTATTCCAGTTTGAAGAGGTTTTCAAATTTATGATGTTACTTTCTTGATAATTCCTAATGTTTACAGCTCCCTCTTTTAACATTGACCCAAACAAACATTGGGAAAACATGTTTGTTGAAATTCCTCATATCAAAATTTTCTCAGCCACTTTTCTAAGTGTAGATAACTTTATTCAACTCAAATTACTATCAAAACACTGACATTTCAACTTTCTTTTTCCAAATTTAAACCAAAGCTTTTTTTTAATTTTATAATTTCCAATGCATAATTGTACAAAAAGGATGCAGATCACAAATACAAACACTAACAAAAAAAAAATAATAATCAAGTTTCTATATACTGTATTACTTAGTATAAAAAAAAATAGAAACTTACCATAATTATACCATTATCATAATAATAATAATAATAATAATAAAAAAAAAAAAAAGCTATCAAAAAATCTCACAAATACACAAAGCAACTTACGAATCTTACGATACGTTATAAAACACTGAAAAATACATTTTTAGTGCTGTACAATTAGTAAATTCATATCCTCCTAAAGATATAATCGTTAATAATGTTAAGAGTATCAACTAAATTTTTTTTTTCGTGACAAAAATAATTTCCCTTTAAACTCAGAAGCTGTCACTGGAAAATGCAATTCTAAATGAGAATCAATGTCACGCATTCGTCCCAAAAAACAACACTAATCTCATTATTTGTTGATGATATTATACAGACGCATGAGCAGATCTATTGACGTGGTGGGGGAACCTTAAGCTCCATAGCTGAAGACTGAATGTTCCCACTTCGAGACTGAAAAATGATAAGAGACAAGAACAAAGCGTTAAGCAGAACCGCCACCAAACTTAACAAAATTTTGTTATAACAGAAACAGAGCATTAGGGATGAAACAATGCATAATCATGCGAAATAAGAGATATATCTTACCTTTCTAAGCACTGTGTGGATTGTGAAGATGACTACAACTATGATTATGAATATACCGATCGCTAAGAGACCGTAGATGACTGCGTTGCCGATTTGCAGCGGTTTGAACACTCGGTCTTTAAACCCCTCTGCGCGTTTCTCTGGCCACACAGCGTTCTAAAATAGAATTTCAGTTAAATTTTAACATTCTTAAGGTGTTTCGAGGTGTTTTCAAATTACTTCATCGACCCAGAAAATCGGGAATAGCAATTCGGTGAAATTTTTAAAGTTTCTGAAATAAGAAATTTTATTTAATATCAGAATTTTTATTTTATTTTATTTTATTCTACTTACGGGATGTGACCGAGTGGTTTCATATTTATATTAATTTGTAACCGTCTGGCAGCTCGCATCACAACGCCAGTTGTCTATAAAAATTTAAAAATTTTATATTTATTAAATTAAAATAAAAAAAAAAATAATTTACAGGTTCAATATCTAGAATAGTTCCATGAGCTTCCTTATTCCTATCCAGACCTTCAACGGCTGTGTAATACCTATCGTCACTTTGATAAAAGTGAGGGGGTGTCAACACAATAGGTGCATCTGGCGATTAATAACAGAAATTTTTTATTATTAAAAAAAAAAAAAAAAAAAATTGAATGATGAAATTATCAAAAGATCTTTACCTTTTTTACACGCTCCAATACCCAAAGCACCAGACTTCAAACACGTTTTGTCTTTCGGACAGAAACATTTGTTATCTTCATTGAGATCGGGTGATGCGAACATCTTGAAAGGAGGTGCAAATCTGAGTGTTTTGATGCCGTGAACGGTCACGTCTTCTTCGTAATTCATGTATATGGACCTTTGATTAAAATTTAATTAGTGAAAATTTATTTAAAATAAATTTATTTATATATAAACCTGCATAAATCAGTCGAGAACAAGTAAATGGTCGTGTCTTTTTTGACTGGGGGTTCGAACGAACTGCCATCTAAATGAAAATAGAAATTGTGTAAGAAGAGTTTTCTTCAGTTATAAATTGTCGTCTACAAATAGCAACCAAGTCGCGCGTTGGCAATAGAAATATGGAAAAAATATTTTTAAACGTGCGCGAAGAAAACAAGTAAAGTTCACGATGACATAAAAGGAAAATATTGATTTTCGTTTTTCTGTAATGATAGATGCAAACCAATTACCTGTTCCATTAATTCTATTACAGTATTCTGAATCCCAAAAGGGCACGTGGCTGTTGAAGAATAAAAAGTATCAGATTTGTAGTGCAACTGGTGATTCAATATCAGTTTCCCATTACTCACTCGCTGTTATTCCATTTGTGAACTTTTAAAAATTTACTTGAGTCCTTAACGCCAGTGTAAACTGTATATTTACCGTCGGCTGTGTAATTTTGCTGGAAAAAAAAAAAACAAATTAATTATTTAAGATGGATGTAATCATGAAAAAGCAACTCATGACAATATTGACTTTTTAATGATACTTGTATTCAAATATCACACCAACTGTGACGTTAATGGTTTTCAAATTACAGTACTTCAATTACGTGAATTAATCTTTTTTTTTTACATCATTATTAAATTACCCCGTATTGAAGTCCGAAAGTGCCATTGGGCAAAATATCTTCTTTCTTCTGCTTCCCTAAGAATATCATCAATGAATCCTGGTACCCAGTAAAGAGCATCTGGTCTATGGTTTTAGTGATAAAAGCTTCAGCTTTGTGACTTTTTATAATATTGGGTAGCATCATTTGCTGCATCAGTGTCAATGTCCCTTCCGTTTTCACAGCCAAGCTCTATAGACACAGAAATACAAAACCAAAGCGTGAAAAATCACCAGTTTCCCAGAGTTCTGTTACAAATTTCAAGTTACTGACTGCGAAAGGAATATTCAATGTTGTAACGAGATCCGAGAGATTTCCAGCACTTTTTTCAGGGTTAAACTCGAACCACTTAATTTGCTCGTAACTCACGGTATCTTCTTCCTCGTTGAAGCTTATATTTACTTTTTTACGATATTCTCTAAATAAAACAAGTGGCAGGAATTTTACAAGTGTTTTTCAAAAAAAGAGTCACATTAGTGTCAACAACGCCCCTAAATATGAAGCGGTAAATATTAGAATTAACAAGAAAAAATTTGAATTTAATTCAACTTAATTTCAACTTTATTTAAATTACCAGAAGGGAACTCGATCCCTTTTCCTTTTGTGTATTTAAATTACATTCCTGTAATTGGAATGTTTTTACGATAAATTAGACACCTCATGAAATTTCTTACCTAAATGTATATGGGCCTAATTGCTGTAAAATTGGTTTACTATGGTGGGCTAAATAATCCTCGTGGTTCGTTACATTGAAGAAATAATATTGCATGTAAATTGGAATAGGTGCTTCTTCCCACGATTTGTATGTTAAAGTTCCATTTACTATCTTGAGATTCTGTAATAATAAACAAGGAAAAAATATTTAAATTTTGTATGCAAATTTATTATTTAAATAGATTGATTTATTGATTTCAATAGACAATAACGCTGAAAATGAAGTAAACATGTTTATTTAGTCCAAAGCACAAAGAAATAAATGAAAAATGGAAATGATCTGAAAAGGTTAGATTGTTAGATTGTTAGATTGTTTTCCTCCATTTTTATCATTTTTTAGTTCTTTAGTTTCGATGGAAAAAAATGAGTAAGGAATTTGCTGTTGAAAGGAAGTCGCACAATCAAATCATCAAAAGCCCAATGCACGTCTCCTTAAATTAGATTAACTTTACTTTTAATGTATTCTATTCAACGAGTAAAATGGAAAATTACTCTTGCTCAGATTCTTTAAACTCAGGTTCAAACCTTAAAAAAAATGCCAAATTGCACATTAAGAAAATATTTTAATTTAATCATTTAGTTACGAAGCTGGAATTTAATACTGTGAATTGTGACTCAAAATGGGTGTTTATAATTCCACAGTTTCCACATTTGAAGCAAAGTTCAAGAAAAAAATTTAAAACAGGATCTATACTTTGATCAACGGTGGTTACCTTATCACAAACACAAATCAAGCGGTTACAAGTGTCACTTTAACTTTATCAAATCGACATTTTAACTTTGAAATTTAATTTAATTTAATAAATATTTCAACACAAAAAAAAAAAAAAAAATTGCGTAACTTAATTTCCTCTTTTAAAGTGTGCGTCCGTTAAGTGCCATTTAACTGGTATTTTTGAGGAACGCAGAGATATCTTTAAAAATAAACAAAATTGGTCACTGTGCACCATTTCCTCTCATCAATCAACACAAGACTCAACCCCCAAAACTCTCCCAAACTAAACGAGAGATGTATCGCAGATGGTGACAAAGATTAAGGGTCAAAGTGCAAAATGTGTCATGTTTGTCGGTTTTGTAGCAAAATGTTTTCTATGAGGGAAGTCTGTAAAATTATATTTTTTTTTACATAGAATTGTTATCTACGTTTAGGTTGCAAACAGTTGAGAGATCATTATCTTGCAGAAAAGGATAATAACAAGGAAAAGTGATTCAGAGCAGAGCAACAAATGTTGATTTCAGTTCTTTGAGTAACCAGTACATATAAAAAAAATGTAAAATTTGTTTTTGATTTTTACTAGCAGGTGTTGTTTTAAAATCACAGTTGCTTAGTTTATTATATTTAATTTGCTGTAAAGTTTACGCGCTGTTTACTTTTGCTTTTTTTTCCCTTCACTTTGTGACCCATTTCATATTTCCTGAACCCAAATTTCGTTTAAATGGGATTTTTCAAGTATAAATTTCCTCTTTGTTTCTCGAAAATATGTATCTTAAGTGGTTTGGAAAGTACTTCTGTTTCCTCATTTTTCTTTTTTTATTGTTTTTTTATTTTTTTTATTTTAATTTTACGGAAAATGGGTTATCTATCATTCGTATAAAGATTATCATTAAGTAAATAACCCATAGAATAACAAAAAAAAAAAAACTTTTCAACTAAAAGTCCTTAGAAAAACCTAATTATTTTTATGTAACTTTGAACTAAATCAGTCTTGGCAATTTAGACCTTGGCCTGATTGGCCAGAAAAAGAAAAAACATAATTCAAAATTTGCAATGTCAAATTACCTCAATTAAAACACGAAAAAAATTCAAGAAACCCAAATAAATAGGTCAAACCTTCACTTTTTACATCTCTCGACTAAACCCAACCTAAATCTGAAAAATCCTTTTCTTCTATTCACTTACCCTTTAATTGACCCTCATGACCTCTGCTCACCCTTCCCAGAAATCAGCGCAGCACATGGCTCAATGCGAGATAAAAATCCCCTTTTTTCAAATAACTAAATAAATAACTAAAAATAGCCTTACCTCTTTTATTTTACCGGCCACAATATCAGGGAAAACGACATACATCACTGCACCTATTGCAAATATGATGGCACCAACGGTTCCAGCAATTCCCAACTTGGCGGTCACATTAAGTCCCATGGCCGGAGAACGGAATGGTTTTTCCTCGCTGAAACTCAACACCAACACGAAGCAGCAAAATGTGATAATCGCATACCGTTCACTCTGCTTTTACATACAACACATACTGGAAATCTCACGTGGTCTCAAAGCGAGTAGCGTCAGGACGTGAGTCACGTGACGTCACTCGGTTGATGCTCATCACGCCATTACTTTCCCTTTCTCCCTCTAGGGGTTGTTAATCCATTAAATTCGACTTGGGTCAATGGCAAATGATTAACACACTTTTATTATTTGTAACTTGGGTCTACTTTTATTTTTATTTATTTGATCGTGAAATAAAATTCTGTCTAAACTCAACTACAATTTTGCATTTTACAGTAAATAAAAATTACAAAATGATTAAATTATATAAATTACAAAAATTCATTGGAATTAATTTAGTTGCCCGGTTTCTGTCAATTTTTTAAATAAACATTGATTTTTAATGTTTTTTTTGTTTTTTTTATCGTGCGAAAAACAAACTCAACTTGATATAAATTACACAACACAAAACAAATTGGAGGGGAAATAAAATCACAACAAAAAAGGAGAATATCAGCTGAATAACTGATTCGACTACTTAATTTCACTCAAAAAAAATAATAAAAAATAAAAATTAAGTTAAATCAAACTTAGGTGTCGTCTGGCAGTATGTCCGGGTGTAAATAGTTACAGAGCTCCATTTCGTTATTGACTATTGTCACTTTGCTCGCAGTCACTTCGTTCAACCTAAAAGTGGGTTAATTTCGTTTTAACTGCGGTTTTCCTTTTTCTACACAATAAACATTTGTTATAATATTTACCAGCCACGAATGATGGCCCAACAACCAGAAAAGAGAGCGGGGGCATTAATAATAAGGCAAATGCCCAGTCGTTCTGGGTAATGTTTGCTGAGCAACCAAATGAGATTTTTCACGAATTGATAGTCCATGCAGTTCACGCCGAAGTCCTTTAAATCAAAAACGATGCATAAATTGTCGATTATTTCTTCGTGACATCGTTTACAAGCTTGTTCCTGATGATAAAATAAAAAAACGTCTTTAATTTAACCTTATTTCATATTATAAAATCTTAATTACCAAAATGTATACTATAAATCGTGTAAGTTCGTCGATATCTCGTTCGTTTACGTTGTGATTCTTAGCGGGAATGTAGACAATGGGTCTGAAAAATATAAAAAAAAATGATATAATTAAAATTAAGAGTTAAATTAAATTTATTCACCTCCCATGCATGTCTCTGTGCCGGCACAAAACAGCTTTCTTTTTTTCTACATGTGATTTGATAACAGTGTCCTCTTCCGTCAAGGAATTCACACCAAATTCTCTCCTCCATTTATTGGTTTTAAGAATCGATTTAAAAGCGTCGTCAGCATTACCAAAGGCACGAAGATATCGACGTAGGGAAAAATCTGTATGATACTAAAAAAAACAAAAAAAAAAAAATCAATTCAATAATATGCATAAAAACACGAGAAAAAATGACTCACTTGGTCAGGATCGGCATCAAATATTAACTATAAAGAAAAATAAATTTTTTTAGTAAAATTGTAACATGAAATTTAAATATTTTCCTTTCAATATGTGGTAATTTGAATTGTCACTGTCTAGTCGTAAGTGGAATTTCACACCAGTCAGTGTGGCGCCATTTCATTTGATTCTCAATGGAATTTTTTACGTAACACGACACACACCGGGAACCAAATAATCCTTACTTACTTTACATCGTGATTTCAAATCCTTGAAAACTTCTTCCGATGATCGGTTATTGGAAGTGGCCATGTTACGTTGTTAGATGATGTGTTGGTTAATTGCTCGAATTATTACTTCAAAATGATTCTCTCATAATTGCAAATAAAGAATAAACAATCTAGTGTTTTAAAAGGGTAAGTAAACCTGAGTTTCTTAGCAAATTCGGTTAAATTTTGCAAGAAGTCCTTCGTACTCAGCTTATCATTGACCCACACCAGGGGCTCAACTCGGCGAAACGGAAGTTGAAATTTTTAATCTGTCGGGGTTCGAGGCTACAATTGCGCGGGAATTTGAGGAGATTCAAATAACGAAAAGGGAAAAATCGAAATAAATAACCAGAAAATACAAATTTTTATTCCATTTCATCCAAATTCGAGTACAGCATAAAGGGAAATTCAATTTCAGTTAATTTCACACACAAAAAACCAAAAGAAATAATAAAAGTTACACTTTCGTGGGTTGACTGAAAGCGTCATAGACATTTGCACCGAACAATTTAATCATTTCATCTTGCAACATGTTCTCCACCAGATGTTTGGGCTGCGGGGAACACTGAACGAAAATCAAATTATTCACCGCTGGAATCAATTTGGCCATTGGACTATCGATTTCGTGTGGGTTTATAAATTCCTCGGTTTCAAAACGACAGCTTTTCACGTAAAAATCAGTGACTAAATCGGACAGATTGGCAAATCCGATATCTACAGCCGTAGATAAGACATCGATGCATTCATCACTGTCCAAGATATCGCCAGTTTCGCTGAAAAGCTTGATCAAATCTTCATTTACACAATCAGACAAGGAATTCACGTTATTCACAGGAATTGCGAAACGGCTCAAACTTCTTAGTGGGTGTTGAGGGTGTCTTTCAAAACCATCTCTGATCTCCTTGAAAATCTCATCCACCTTCGCCAGTTTGACTTTTTCCTTCAAAGAAATCGCTCCCACCACGTTCTTGACCACTGGTTTCAGAAGATCCACCAACTCCTCGATTCCCGTGTTTATAAAATACTCCACGCACTCGAAGAATTTCTCCTGCAACTCACAGGATCCCATCATGCAATTCTCGTCCATTTTCCCCTCGTTTCCGGAGCTCAAGTACATGAATCCGCCAATTATGTTAAACTGAATGCGTAAAAGTACGACTAAAATCGCAGTTCCGTAAGAAGCGATGGCCGCACGAGTGAAAGAGATAATTTTAAGTTCTTCCCAAAGTTCGATTTTGTTTGGTGGATTTGATTTTAGAAGGTTTCGAAGCTCGTCAGAGTCGAGGAGTTTGATGATGGCCGATTGCAAGGTGTTTATTAGGGATACAGCGGTCTGGTTGCAGCTCTGTTGCGTCGTTTCGTAATGTTTACCTCGTCGAAAATGTTGGAAATATTCAGTCAAATAATTTTGTCTTTTCTCTTGCATCTTGGAGATGCCATATTTAGCCAATAGAAATCCGCCACCGACAACGGCGCACGTGAAAAGTCCTTTTCGGTGATTCTTTTTGACGAATGTCCACATTTTTTTCAACATTTTAAAATTTTGATGTGTTCGAACTATCTTAAAACTATTCCTCACAAAAAGTCCGCTTTAAGCTGGATCTTTTGCGGAGAAATGCCGGGCCTTTTCCAGACGATTCACGACGTAGTTAGTGGTGTCGATGAACCGTTCGACGCAGTTGATTAAACAGTTTTCCTGGCGTTGATCAAGCCTCGTTCCGGGCTTATCCATGCAAACCTCCCAACACGCCTCCGTCAATGCGTGGATGAGATATTGAAAGCGTTGCTTTTGAGTCTCGGAGTCGATGAAGTGCTGTAGTTCGGGATCCGATTGGAATTTATCTCTGTCGGGAAACAAGGAATTCATATTCATTCGTATTACGCCGACACTCGAATTCTTGTGAATAAATTTTTTTTAAAAAAGAATGAAGCTACTCACGAGAGTTGGTGTTGTCGAAGCTGTTTTTTCCTTTCTTGCGTAACAGACGTGTACTATGCACCTCTCACTGTTAATAGTTATCTAAATTCTGTTCAATAAATGATAAATATTGACATCATGATTGTTGGACGAGGGCTGAAAGAAAATGGCGATTCTAGTTCAGAGTTTTAACACTAGATGGGACGTGTTGTTGATGGAGTGCACTTCATAGATATATTTATTTTACTTAACGTACTATACTAGTTAATGTAGTTACATTACTAAAAAAATTTCATGAAAAAAATGATAAAAAGTGTTTATTTAAAAAATATAGTAATAACAAAATAACTTGGCTTATCGTCAGCAGATGGCAGCAAAAGGCTACGAGTCGTTTTCTTGAGTTGCATAGTAGCGTCAT
>JAQFZP010000761.1:0-27210 GCA_034695745.1 Geophilus truncorum | reverse complement strand
TTAAGAACATTCTTTTATCTTTATGTTGCTTTCTTTTCTGTTTTCCATTATTTCTAGTGTTTTACATTAGCTGCGTTCAATGTTATTCATTTTTGCCGTTTATGCTGTTTTTAGACAATGATGTAACAATATGCCATACCATAAAACAGCAAAAGCGAAAGACATTGAACGCAGCTATTGTTTTAAATAACTTGCTTTAATTTTTAACTTTATTGTTTTTAATATTGTTTTTGTTTTTGTATATTTAAAAAATTATTTTACAATTTTCTAAACATTTTATTATCACTATTTTATAAATTTTTTGATAAACTTCACTATGATTCAACCAATCATTTTAACTACACATCATACTACTTCATCAGCTTTAATCCCAAAACAAAACCTTTAAAAAAAATTAAAACTTCCCACACTTGAGAAAATCCAAAAAACAACAAACAAAAAACATTAAATTTCCTTGAAATCAACAATTTCAAATTTCAAAATCCAACTTTCCACATTCACCACAAACACCAACAATTAGGTCGTAAGTTACCATAACATCCTCTTTAATAAAATTAATAAAATCTAATGACAAACTTCTCCCTTCGACTATTTTAATCCATTTCTTCAAATTCCCTAATTACTCAACTCAACCCTCGGTGTCGCTACAACGAGGTCACGACGCAGCGGCAAAGGCGGGGCCAGGGGCTAGGCCCTGATTGGCGGAACTGGAGCCGCGAGTCATGCGCGCGGGCAGTGCCTTTCAAGGGCGTGGTCACATGACGTCACTCGCAACCCAACCCTCCGGGCAACGCGAAATGACATCTCCGTCGCCATGACGACGCAAAACGAAGCAAATTCTCGACAGAGGGCGGGGTGGGGGTTACTCTGAATGCAAATTTCGACTAATTCCACTCGAAAACCCCCAGAAACGACTTCCGGCGTGAAAATAAACCCGGGGGACCCGTTTCCCGGGTAGACCTTGTTTATAACGAAATTCAATATAAATTGATGGAGAATTAGATTCGTTATAGCGAGGTCGCGGTCTTTCTGCCCGTTTTTAGCCTCGGGCACCCAAGGGCACCTGTAATTTAACGAAACTGAGGGCTACAGCGGTCAGTCTCGAGGTGTTGCTCAGCTGAAACTCAATACCCACGTTTTTTCCGCGTTCCGGGCGAATTTTCCAATTTTTTTCGCCGTTTTTTGCGGGTTTTTCGGTGTTTTTCTACGAAACCGGAAGTTGAATTTTTCCGGGGGGTGTTGAGTTGATCGCTTGTTTTCACGGCTCCCCCCCGCGGATCCTGCGGCGCGTGTTGCCAGTTCACTCTAGGGATACCCCCGTTAGCTAAGGAAGAACGTAATGAAGAATGTAAGTAGTCGTTGCACCCGCCGGGTTCAAAGGGTTAACTAAGGTTCCTGGAAAAAAGTCTTTCCTAGATATGACAGAAATGCGTTTCAAGGGGAGGGAAACATTTTTCTGAATTGGACATTTTTTACTTTATTTTTATTTTTTATTTTTTTTTTTGGTAAAAAGAAAAATTAGGCCTAAAATTTTTTTCTTTTTTTTTTCTATGTAGTTTAAAGAGGAACCGTTTGATTCAGATGATGAGAACAGAAATCTTTTCTCATTCAAGGTAGGAGCTTAGTTAACCCTTTCATATTATATTGTGGGGGTGGGTGGGAGTGTGTGTAATTGACACCTGTGCTCCCAGGTGGCGCTTTGGGGTGATGGAGTTGTGTGATTTTAGGGTTAAAGACTCGGGATGTGATTTTTTTTCTTTTACACATGGGTTTTAAGAGATGTTAGATTTTGGTTTGTTTTTTTATTAATTTGATGGTTTTTAATGAGTTTTTGGTTTAAAATGTAATGTAGAATGTTGATTTTAGGTTTATTTAATAGATTTGGGCTTATTTTTAGTGAATTTTAGGTCTAAATTGTGTGAAATGATTGATTTTAGCCATATTTTCTGGATAGTGAATGATTTTCAGACATAAAATGCTAAAATAGACATCAAATGATTAATTTTAGGATTATTTTATTAAAAATACGTCTTTTTTGGGGGGTTTATCTGTTATTTTTAAAAATCTTTAGGCCTAATTTGTGTTTAAAATGCGTAAATTAAACTTATTAATTAATTTTATCAATTTTAGACAATGTTCAGCTCATTTCAATTATCAAACCACTAAAAATTCACAAGTATAAAAATATTTAAGCTTAATTTCACTTAAAACATCCTAAAAAAAATAAATTCCTAAAACTAATGTCTTAATTAATTCAAATCTCTCCAAAACCACCCTTAGGCCTACCACAAACAACCAAACCTAAACATAATCCTTAAAACACAAAACACTAAACCCAAAACCCAAAATTAAAACAATTAAAACCACAAAAAAAATTATTTTTTTTAAATTTCAAATTATGCCAAAATTAATTCTAAACCTAAAAAATATTAATTTCCACAATTAAAATTTTAATAAAATTTTTTTATAAAAAATATTAAAAAATTCCATGAATGGGTGTTGATTAGGATCACGTGAGGCCAATTAGAGTTTGAAAATTCCTCCTTTTCTCCCATGGTGCCTCGGTGCTGTCATCTGGTTGAGGGCAGCGGCACTAGGCGTCGCTTTTCCCCTGTCCCTCTCACTGAGTGAGTAGTTGTAGCACTTGCGCGCACGTGGCTCATGCCGCCACCAGGGCCACTTCGCACTCCCTCAGCCCCTAGCTATGATACCGACATGAGCTGACCATGTTTTCCTTACAGGTAACAAAAATCTTTTTTTTTTGAAGTTTACAAGTGGTGTGTGGGGCGGGTTTTGATTTTTTTTCATGTTTTTTGAGGGTTTTTGGGGTTTTGTAAGAGTGTAATGTAGGGTTTTATAAATCGATTTGTGTGTTTTTTTGGTGGTGGGTTTAGTGATTTTTGAGGGTTTTTGGGTTTTTTGATGGTGGAGGTGTTTTTAAGGAGTTAATGGTAAGGTTTTATGGGGATTGGTGGGTTTTTTGATTCTGATTTGGGTTTTTGTGGATTTTGGTGGTGGTGGGTTTATGATTTTTGAGGGTTTTTGGTTTGTTTTGGTGATGGATTTGGTGATTTTTTTAGGGGTTTTAAGGGTTTATGTGATGATATACTGTATAGGGGATTTTGATGGTTGAATTTGTTATTATTGGATTTTTTTTGAGATTTGATTTGGGTTTTACACGTTTTTGGATGTTTTCTGGGGGTAAGTGGTGGGTTTTTATAGGGTGGGTAGAAATTTTGGGGGTATTCAAATTGTGGTTTTTTGAGTTTTTAATTTGAGTGGTTTTTTTTGCAGTTTTAAGATTTTCTTGAAATTTTAAATTTTATGAGCTAAATCTTTAAACGATTTTGGGTTTTTTTTTTTTTTTTTGGGTTTTTTTAATATTTAATTTTAAACTTAAAATAATAATACTGTAATAAAAAAAAAATTTAAAAAATTTTTTAAATTAACATTTACGATTTTTATTATACATACAAAAATCAAAATTGACACTTTTATAATTTGTTGTAGATTTGTGAATGTTTCATAATTTTTTTAAACTAAAATTTGACATTTTCAAATATTTTAAGTAATTTTCCACGACTCGAGTCTAATTTTACGCTGTTTTCGAGTTTTGCTCGCTTTTTCCTTTCCTTTTCCCGATGCGAGATGATGCAGGAGATGTCTCTCGCGAGCATTTTACTTGTTATTGATTTTCCTATTGAGTTTGAAGTGTCCAGTTTCATGTTTGCATGCTGCATCATTGGCTTTTTATTTTATTTTAATGTGCTCAGATTTGATACGAGAAGAGAAGTACGGAATTCCGCAGTTATTTTACACAGAGAGATGAAAATGAGAAAGAGTAGATTTTTGAGATAAAAACTGATTTAGGCTTATTTCACAACATTGTTTCAATATTAGAAAGTAAATTGTTGAAAAATGAGATTTTAGAATTTAAAACATTGTTTACAACATAATTTGCATCATCTAACAATGAAATCTCATTGTTACAAATATATTTTATTCATTGTTAACACAAAATCACACTATTTTTTAAAATTCTCATTGGTTAAAAATCTCAATTCCACAATTTTTCCATATTATAACATTGTTAAACGGTTGAAACAATGGTAACTATATTTTAACAACGAAATCTTATCGATACAAATATATTTCATCAATTGTTAACACAAAATTCACATTGTTTAAAACATTTTTTTAACATTGTCAAAACCGTGAAACAATGTCAACAACATTTTTAACAATGAAAAATCTCATAGTTGAAAATATATTTCATTCATTGTTGTCACAACAATATTTTTTTTTTAAATACCATTGTTAGAAGATGGAAACAATGTTAATTACATTGGTAAGGAGAAGTGCGACGTGCGAAAGTGTTAATTTGTTGCTTTAAAAGCACCCGACATCAAATCAAAGCCGTTGAGGATTTACCGTTAGTTACCCAACACCACCCGCTGCGAGACACACTTAAACCGGCAAGCGATGATTGTTGCGGCGTCTGCGCATGCGGCGAATCCGAGCACCGCGCGCTCGTGTCTCGCAGCTACAATTGAAAACAACACTACGTAAATTGAAACAAAATACATAAAACACTTGAAAACGATTAAATACATTGTTTTAAGCAGTAATTCACAATTGTTTTAAAATTGTGATAATTTATTTTGTCTTGTTTATTGTTGGTATAATTGTCATGAAAAATTGATGTTTTCAACTTGAAAACATCAATTTTTCAATTTACTTTGCTTCATAGCATTGTTTCAAGTATATTGTTGTAAAACAACATTTATCACAACAATATTCAACAATGACTTTATTTTTATTCTTTTTTAATTTTTTAAAAATAATTTATTTTATTACTATCATTATTTAAAACAATGAAAAAAAAATTTACAACAATAAAACAATAAACAACATCACACATTGTTACCGCTTTAACATTATTCCAACATTTCGCTACCCAATTTCAATTTATCATCCCTTTTCTCTAAACTCTTAAAATCAGCATCAATTACAAATCCCTTCAATCACCCCCTCTAGCGGAAACTACCCGAAACACTCAATATTCATGTAGCTCAAAAAATACCCAAACCACCCCTCTCCATTTTCCCCGCTCCACCCGGTCTCCCACCCGGTCTCTCCGGGTCGGCAAACGCGTGCTCGCATCGTACACATCACTGCGCATGCTCAGTAAGCCTAATTGAACCGATTTCACGCTTCTATCTGTACAATCAACAAATCCACCATATTTTACACCTGGTGGGGGGGGGGGGGGTAAGGGGTTCCATGAGGGTGGGGGTGGTCAAGGTGTTACCTGATTAATTATTCACATCCAAATCAGCGCCCCCTGATGGCTTTTATGAAAATTCAATTAAAAATTGTTGACGATGTTCACAGGTGTGTTTAAATAATTATTGTCAATGCAATTTTTATTGTTAGAATTTGGAACTGATTTAGGCTTATTTTACAACATTGTTTCAATGGGAAATTGGAACATATTAAAAAAAAAATTGGGAATTTATTGTTGAAAATTGAGATTTTATTATTGAAAACATAAATTTCATTGTTTAAAACATCAACCTCCTTGTTGAAAACATCAATTCGATTGTTGAAAACATCAATTTTTAATTTTTTTTACGTTTTCATCGTTTTATAGCATTGTTTTAAGTATATTATTGAAAAAAAATGAAAATAACATTAATCACAACAATATTCAACATTGTATTTTTTATTAAATTAAAAAAAAGTATTTATACATTATCAATATTATCAATATTATCATTATTTAAAACAATACAACAAAAACAATTTACAACAATAAAACAATTTTAGGGTTATTTTTAAAGGGGTGGTCAAGGGAATGGGTGGGGGTAGTCAAGGTGGATACCTATTTAATTATTCAAATACAAATTAACGCCTCCTAGTGGAATTTTAATAAAAATCTAATTAAAATTCATTCAAAAATTGCGATTTAGGCTTATTTTTTAAAGAGGTGGTCAAGAGGGGGTGGTCAGTTGTTGGGGGTTGCAATGAAATGAGGCGCCATTTTGGTGTCATTAAGGTGAGTTGGGGCAGGTGAAACTCATTTACAGTGTTAGGCCTATTTTTTCTTGGTCCTCCCCTTGTGAGACAAAGGGGAGACAGGAAGAGGTCAGTTTGACTGACCCCTGGTGAATTGAGGGGGAATTGGTCAAGTGGGACTTTTTGTTTAGAGGTTGGGGGAGGGGTAGGGGGTTGGGGTATTAATTGAAATGGTGATTTGATTTTTTTTCTTTGATGTGGGGTGTGATGTGAGTGGGGTTAATGGCTGGTAATGATATTGTTGATTTGATGGCAATTGGGGGTGTGTGATTGGTGTTTTGGGTGTGTTGAAGGGTTTTTTGTGTGTTGAATTATTGTTGTAATTTTTTTGTGTTTGGGTTTGGACAAGTATTGTTTAATGTGATGGAATTTGATTGATGGTTGGATTTTATGTGTATTGTTGAAGGGATATTATTGTGTGATGAAGAAATTTGGATTATACATTGTTGATGATGATTTTATTCTAAAGTTTTTATTTTTATTGTATTTTCGTCAATAATGGTAGAAAATACAAGTTTTAGCATGGTCTCTTCTATGGTTTTAGTCTTTTTAATTCAAATAATGAATTTTGCATTGTTTTAATTTTTTTTGCATTGTTATCAAATTTTTTTCAACAATAACTATACAAATTGCAACAATATTCAAGAATTAAAATCATGTTGGCTCTATTCAAGAATGCCAAACAGGTGCAAAGTTTGTGTTTTCACATTGGCATTGTTGAATAAGAGCCAACAATGATTTTAAAAAAATTATACACATTTCAATACACACAACAATCAATTTTCTGTTATTAAAAAAATATTTAACTTTTAATAGCATTTCATTACTATTGAGCACAGCCAACAATGAAAAAATTACCATTTTAATTACAAAAAAATACAAATTTCTCATTATTGTCAATTTTTTTTAAAATCCAACAATGGGTGAACTCAATTTTTAAAACCAACAAAAAATCAACAATACCAATCATTCAAAAACATAAAACAACCATTGTTGTATCCCATCAACAACAACTTAAAAAAAAATTAACATTATTTCAATCACAACAACAACAATACTTTACAATTAGAAAAAAAATGCAACAAATTTTAATTGAAAAATCATTGACTGACATCCCTATTAGCAATTAGCATTTAAATTCAATCGATTCAATTCGAAATTAATTTCCTTAAAAACGCAACAAAAAACTTCAACCAACACACGCAACTGCAACATGAACCACTTAAATCGCATCTATTTATTTACGTTTCCTAATGAGATGTGAAGGCGGATTCTTCGAACCGCGCCGTTTCTCCTCGCCCGAGGCAAAACGGCTTGTGGACGGGTTCCTCCGCCCTCGAGGGCACGTCCACGCATGCGCCTACAGCTCTCCACGTCTTATCCACGCCCCGACCCGCGCCGATTGGCTGAGACGGTCGCGAGAATCCCCGCCGTACTTTTGACGGGCACAAGGCCGGCCCCTCTGCCGCGCGCCCTCGCTCTCCCCCGGCGAGAGCCACTTGGACTCGGCTCGACAAACCGGTTCGTCTTCTGCAGTCTTAAAGCCTTAATTAAAGATTGCCCGCTTCATGTAGGCGGGGTAAGAAGCGCTCAGTTCTCAAGGACGGGGGTGCATGTTTTAGTATGGAAAAATTATAAGGGGTGAGGGAGTTGGGGGTTTGGGGTGGAAAAAAATGTTTTGTGGGGGGTGTTTGGAGATATGTTTTAGGGGTTGGGGAATTTGATAAAATGAATTTTGGGTGATTTTTTTTTTTTGAAAGGGTGATTTTTGGGTTCTTGGGAGTTGGGTGTGTGTGAAAAATGATGGGTGTCTGTGGAAAGTGTTTTGAAAGTCGTTTTGCGGGGTTTTTAATAATATGAATAACCCCCTGGTGGTGATATTTTTATTTTATTGAAAATTTTTTTTAAGGATTCAAAAATTAAAACTTATTTCGTATTATAAAAATCAACACAAGGGGCTATTGAAACATGCAATGTGTGCCAGAATAAAATCATCTAGCAATACTTTTAAAACCCGTTTTTCAATCTCCAGAATCCTCCAAAAACCCATCCACATAAAGTCAAAAATATTTTTTATTGAAGAACCCTTACAGGGATTCACGAGTGCATTATACTGTAAGTGCAAAAAAAATAATCTACTTTAACACCCCGTTATATGAAATCAAATTTTTTTTTTATTACCGAACCCTTCTAGTGGTCACAACCTCACGACCCACAACAACTGCAAAAAAAAAAAAAAAAAAAACAAAAAAAAAAAAAAAAAAAAAAAAAAAAAACTCTTCATAGTTTATTTAGAACCCCTTTTCAGGGGTCCCTGAACCTTCTAAACACCCCTATACACAAACCCAAAAAATTTCTTAACTGACCTCTATAATGACCAGGGTCCACAAACTTGCAAAAAAAAAAAATCCCCTACATACTTTTCGAAACCCTTTTTTGGGGTCCCTGAACCCCCCGAATCCCCCCTCTGGAGAACCCTAAAAAAAATTCTCCTGGGTCTTAGTGGGCTGCACCCCCTTGGGGGATCCCTCCTACCTGTCCAGTTGATCGCCCGAGGCCACGACACGCGGGGCAATCCGAGGAGGCAACCAGGCGTGTTGACTTATTATCACACAGCAGACTGGCCCGAGGCCAAGGAACGAACGCAGCGCTCCTCCACCCACACCTCTCCTCGCCTCACCTGCTTCAAGGTTGGTCGGGGACTCAGCAGCCGGACGCCATGGCGCAGTTGAGTCCCATGTCCGGCGACAGCCCTACGGCCAAAAGGAAAACGCCCGAAGACACGGACGGCGATGCGCTGTCGCCGCGGAAGAGCAACGCCAGCAATGGCACCGACATCCAATCCGCATTCGATATCATGGAATCGGAGGTGATTTCGACGGCAAATGCCGGGTTTCTTATGCCGAGCTCTGGCGAGGGAAGACGGCCGATGTCTCCCTATGGCAGCGGCCATGTTGGAAGTTGTGCAGCTACTCGAGCGTTTTTCTCGCCCTGGGGCTTTGGGGTTTGAAGGTTCGACTCAGGTGGGACGGAGGGGCTCAGGTGCGAGTTGGAGATGTTTGAGGGGTTTGGGAAGGTTTGTGGGGGTTTTAAAGGGTTTTTTGAGGTTTTAAAGTGTTTTTTTCAAGTGTTGTTGTATCGGGGTTTGGTTGGTTCGAACAAAGACAGGTGCAATCAAGGTGTGCTTCGTATAACGAAGTTTCAGGTTGGTTTTTGAACGTGGAATATTTTTTTTAAATTTTTTTTTGTGGTGGTGGTGGGGTACTCAAGGGCGGGTGGTCAGTGGGTGGTCACTAGGTTTTTGCAAGAATTTAAAGTTATTTTTTTTTTAATAAAGGTTTTGATTTTTGAGGTTTTTTGTTATGTTTTGGGGGTCTGGTCACTCAGTGGTCATTCTTGGCGGGAACTTTTCTGTAACCAATGAGAAAGGAGGATTTTTGGTGTTGTGTTTTTGATTATATTTGCAATTTTGGGAGTTATATGTAGGGTTTTGTACTTTTAAGGTGGTGGTCACTTTAGTGATTATTTTAGTGGTCAGTATTAGTCAACTAGAGTGCAAAAGAAAGTTTTAAACCATTTTTTTCCAAATTCATTACTTCAAAAGTTTTTTTTTATGTTGAGACGGTGCCACTGCATTGGTCACTCTACTGGTCACTTCTCAGATCACTATTAGTCATCCAGAAAATTCCACTTTTATAACAAAAGTCAAAATCCAACTCATTCGATTAAAATTTTTCGTACACTCATCAGGGGGTCGTCAGCTGGTAGTGGTCACTTACTGACCTCGGTGGTCAGTTCAAATTCTTCAACCTCAAATCATCAAAAAAAATTATATTTTTTTACCAAAAAAAATATAACATGGGGTGTCGAAGAGTGGATAACTGACTACCGGTCACTACGGGAGTCGGTATCCATTTTGTTTGTTGACCCGTGATGCGTTAGTCAGGTGTTGTGTGGTTAGGCCTAAGGCTTTCGTAACCCTTTTGCCTGGGGTCGGTGGTTCCGCGAGCGGCGCGCATTCGGCGTCTGCTCGATGGACCATGAGCGACGTCCGGCGCAGGTGAGAGGTCGAGTGACCGGTGGTTACGGGTGGTCGGTGTAGTGGGAGTTGCTTGTTGCAGTGTGATTTTGGGTGGGTTTGATTTGATGTGTTTTCATGGGTGAGTGGACGGGATCCGGGAAGATAGTGAGTAATTAGGAGTGGACAGGTGTTTGTGGATGAGTTGTTAGTTTGTTTACGAGTGGGTAACAGGATGTTTTGTCCAGTTGTGATTTGTTGTTGTTGTTTTTGTTGGATTTGTTGTGATGGTTCGTGGGGTTTTGGTTGATTTGGTTTGGTTTTGTTTGAATGGATTTTGGTTTTGGTTTTGTTTTTTATTAGAATTAATTTTCATCTTGAATTTTGGTTTTTTGTTTTGATTTGTTTTTGTATTTTGTCGTTTTTGGTTTTTAAATTTTTGTTTTAGCTTTTTATATTAACGTTGTTGCAGTTTTGGTTTTCGTATGGATTTTATTGTTTTTTTGGTTTTATATTTAGTTTTGATTTTAGTTTTAGTATTATTTTTTATTTTGTTAATTTTGCTTTCCAAAACCCAAAAATTATAAATCAATTTAATTTAATTTAATTTAATTGCTTAACTGCTTCTAATCTTGTTTTTTATTTTACTTTTTGTCTTTCTCAATTTCCACAACCAAAAAACCCCAATTTCTTTAAATTCAGTTTTATTCTTTTATTGCTTTTAGGTTTTGGTTTTAATTTTACTTTTATTGTTATTATTTAATAATTTTCCTGTCCAAAACCCAAAATACCAAAACTCAGTTAAAATTTATTCCTTTATTGCTTTTAATTTTCTTTTCGATTTTACTTCTATACTTTTCCATTTTTGGTTTTTACTAAAAAAAATTTGTCAATCTTTTCAGGAACGGGTGAGTGGTCACTCAACGAGCCTGGGTCCCATCACGAGCGTGGTGGGCAGCTCGAGCACGAGTTCGTTCACAAACGTGCCGCGGCTGAGCCACACTCCGACGACGGCCGACTTCCAGCCGCCATACTTCCCGCCGCCCTACAACCACTTGCCGCCGCAGCAGCAGCTCGACTTTCACGCGCACCACGTCAACACCGACCCGTACCTCAACTCGCTGCACCCGGCATCGCAGCAGCATTACCATCAGCTGCACGCGCCTCAGCGTCACGATGTGTTGGCCAGGAGGGACTCGGATGCCGCCGCCGCGTTACACCTGCAGACCAACATGCACGCCGGTCTGCCGGGATACGACTCGGCCACCCGGCGAACCGATTACGCCGCCGTGCGCCGACCCGATGTGCTCATGCATCATCATGGACTTGGCGATCAGGATTCATTGATTTTACATAATGCCAATTTGCCCACGCTCGAAGACGGACAGGTAGGAACTAAAAATGTTTTTTTTTGTTTTTTTGTGGTTTCTGTGAAAAAAAGGGGTTTTGGGTTTTGGGTATTTTTTTTTGGTCAGTTTTGAGGTTTTTTGATGTTTTTAAAAATTTGAAATATTTTAAAATTTTTATTTATATTTTTTAGTTTGTTTTAGTTTGTTTAACATTTAAAATGAAAATTTGGGTTTTTGGGGTTTTATGAATTTTTTTTGTTTTGTGAGTTAGTTTTGAGTTTTTTGAAGTTGAATTTAAGATTTGGTGAGTGAAAATTGAATTACATTTGTATTATCATTTTTGGATTAATATTTTTACTAGATTTTTAAGTTTTTGCTTTATTAAAATTTTGTTTTGTTTATTAAATTTTATTAAATTTGAAATTTTTTTTTGTTAATTTTCATTCATTTTACTATTTTTATAAAATTTGAATTTTGTTTTACTTGAAATTTAATTTTTAGATTTTTAAATTTTTTTTGTCAAGTGAAATTTGAAGTATTTTCATCTTTGAATCAATTCTCATTAAAATTTTAAACTCTTAAATTTTCAAAAATTTGGTTTTATGTTATTAAATTCTAATAATTAGATTTTTTTTAATGGTTAATTTTCACTTATTTTACTACCGTGTTTTTTGATATTTTAATTTTTTTTTTTACTTGAAATCAATTTCTCTTATTTAATTTGAGTGAAATTTGAATTACCGTACCGGTACTGTATTTTTACTTTTCACTAAATTTTCCCATTTCACTTAAAATTAAATTTATTTATTAAAAATTTATTAAAAAATATCAAAATTTCATCAAAATTCGCAACAAAAAAAAACTACTCACAGACAAGAAAAAAAGGGCTGTCAGAGTTGCATGATGGGAAACTTCACCTGGGGGACCAGTTAGGGGTAAATGGCCGTGTAGTGGAATGTTTTTTTTATTTCTAAATGGACTGCAACACTGTCACTTCCTTGTACAAAAGTTGTCAAGTAATATTTAAAGTGTAAGTGATACGATGTGTGTATTGACACAGTGCCATTTGGATCCTTGTTGTAACTCACATTAAATCTCAATCCAACTCTAACTGGGTAAATCTAGATTCTTAAACCACTTTTCACATCATAAATTGCAACAATTCATGCTCTTGATTGTTTTTTACATGTTTTAAGTAGTTAGGAAATAACAATTTGTTGTTAGAATTGCCAATAATGTGTGTTTTGAAAGAATTAAATTTTTTTTCTTATTGTTTGTATTGTTGAGGTTAATGAAACAATGAGATTTTGATTTTATTGGTGAAAGTGGTTTTGTAGCATTGTTGAGTTAGTTTGTTGATTTGATTGTTGGAAGTAATGGAAATTGTAATTAATAATAATAATATTCAACAATGAGTATTTTCATTGTTAGCATTGCTTATAAGTTATAACAATAAAATTCAATTTTTTAAAAAGTTAATTTAAAAAACAAATTATTATTGTTAATAATATTAAAACAGTCAAAAATTAAAAATTTTGTTTTATCACAACAAACAAAACAATGAATTTCTCTATTATTATCATTATTTAAAACACCATTCAACAACATCATCCTTATTATCATTGTTACAACAAAAATAACTCTAAAAACACATTTCAACCCTTACAATTGTTACACAACCATCAACGCCAATTTCTCCCCTAAAACTAACAAAAAAATCACACTTTAATTCACTTTTAATACAATGCTGAACACTTTCCAATTGGAATGTGGAAGGATAATACCTTGAGGTCAACATAGGGGGAGGGGTGAGTGCCCTGACAACTCAAATTCCCCTCACCAGGGGGAGACATGATGAGATGGGGGTGTCCCCTCAGGTATGCCCCAAGGACAGCTTTCTATTCTTGTTCCAGGTGTGCAAAAAGCAGCCATTTTGAATTTTTTTCAAATTTTTTTTTTCAAATTTCATTCAGCAGCCATTTTTTTTCTCTTTTTGATGAAAAGAAACATTTTTTCATATTTAAGAAAAGTTTTTTTTTTTTTTTTTAATAATGGGATTTCATCAACAGTTGCAACAAAACAGGTGCAACTGGTTGACCCAATGGTGGCACAAACTCACCTGTGTCTTCATCACCCCTGCTCTTCTTTAATGGTCCATCCTCTTGACCCTGACACTGACTTTTAATTTTTTTTTTTTTTTTTTTTTGACTTGGGAAATTAATTAAAAATTGGGATTTGTATTGTTGGAGTGTTGGAGAGGCAAAGCATGGTGTCATTGTTGTTGAAAGATGTTTAGAATGTTGGGAGAAGTGGTGTTTCTGCTTGGTAAGAAAAGCATGGGGATGATTGTTGAATGCTTGTTCAACATTTCATGAATGTTTTGTAAATGTTAAGTTAAATGAAGGGTGAATTTTTTTTTACAATGCATGGTAATGTTATTTACATGTTTGAAGTTATTGTTAAAACTGAATAATACTTAAAGGACTTATAAACATTGTTGAATGACTAGAAAGCATTGTTGAAACCTAAAAAGTACTTTGTAGATACTTAAAATCATTGTTATAATTCAAAATCATTCTTATTACACATTGCAGCATTGTTCAAACATCTTAAAACATTATTAAATACACTATCAAGACTTGTAGATATTGTTGAATGACTAGAAATTATTGTTAAAATTACTGTTTTCATTCTTAAAACTTTTATATCCGATAACAGTAAACATGGTGCATATTGTTTATAAAAAACTATCATTGTTGGAACTCATATTTTTCATCACAATACCCTACAAAATCATCATCACGCACTCAAATCCATTATTAAAATCTCTCAAACCACTTTGAAATCCAAAACCGAAAACTGAATTTTTAAAACAATTTTCCAAAACTTGAATTTTTTTTCTAAATACGAAATTGAATTTAGCGTTAAGAGATTCGCCATGACGTCACGAACATCACACGGCGAGTGTCGTAGTCGGTGTAGGGTGTAGCTGATAAATTATTCAGCGCCACACAGTGGCGGATGGCGGAACGAATTGGGAGCTTAGAGTCGACACGTTTGTGGCGGCAAAATTGTCCACCCACCCTTTTGGCGGGTTTTTATCTTCTCATCAGTGACTGGATGATGGGACTGGTGGGAGGGATGGCAATTGCTGCTAGGGGGCGCTGCGTGCCAATTCCATAGGGAGTGCTTGAATGAGTTTCGAATATCTTTTTTATGAAATGGGAGTTTTATATTTTTCGTGTTCAACAATGTTATTGTAGGTATAATTTTTTTTTGAAATAAATTATTGTTTTAACAAGTGTTTTATGTTTTTTAACAATGAATTTGAAGGTGTAAATAATGGTTTAAGGCATTTTAACAATGAATTTGAAGGTGTAAATAATGATTTTAGGCGTTTTAACAATGCAGCTAATGTTTTAGGTTTTTTTGACTGTTTAAAAATGGTTTGGCATTGAATTTCTGATTTTATTACATTTGAACAATTGTTTTATGCGTTATTACAACAATGTTTGGTTGTTTTAGCAATGTGTTTTTTGGGTTTTGGTGTTCAATAATGGTTTTGTTGAAATGTTTTTCATTGTTAGAAATTTTTGTTTTGGAACAATTAATTTGAAAACATAAACAATGGTTTCATGTGTTTTAGCAATGCTTTAATTTGATTTGTAACAATGATTGACACACAAATTTCTATATTTACACATTTAAACAATAGTTTTATTGGATTATACAACTAAACAACACAAAGCAACAACTTTCACTAACTTTCCCCTTTCACTCTCACCTCATACACAACAATACCACCACATTGTTAATCACACTCAAACACAACATCACTTCATTACACTCAAAACCAACAAGAAAATAACAAAAAATTTCCTCAAAACTCAACCATTTTATTTCCTTATGAATGAATCTCAGGGTTCTTAGCCCTTAAAGACACTTTAAAAAGAAATCTCAAATTTCCTGAACAATAAATTAAATCCTAAATAACGACTTAGGCCTAAAAAACCTAAAAAAAATAACAAGCCTAAACGTGGTTTTGTGTCTGTTTTTGTGTGAAAAAGTGATTTTTTTCTTTGGTGTTGAGAGACTCGCATTCCATTCTCCTCACGTGGGTTACCCCAAGGTCATGGACCCACTCCC
This sequence comes from Geophilus truncorum, assembly GCA_034695745.1. Lineage (NCBI taxonomy): Eukaryota > Metazoa > Arthropoda > Chilopoda > Geophilomorpha > Geophilidae > Geophilus > Geophilus truncorum. Next base: position 11,619 of record JAQFZP010000761.1, on the reverse strand, counting down.
TAGCGGCAATGGCCCGAAGCTGAATCGAGGGACGGACCCTCTGGGAAGGCCGAATACTCGAGGAAAACGAGGAAGATGTTTTGCATAAATTCCGCTATTGTTTTCAATGCTTGGTTGTGTTGCGTGTGAGTTTTGTTGGTGAAACAATGGGGGTTTTTAAAGAGCCTGTTGTTGGAAGTGGGGGGGGGGGGTAAATGTATTGTTGAAAAACCTTTTTTTGGGACAATTGTTGATTTTGGTTGTTTTTCAACAATGAGGCGTTGGAATTGGAAAAAAGTTGTTTAATTGTATATTGTTGAAATGTTTGATTTAAAAAAAAATGGAAAAAAAAAGTTGTTTGATTTTTAACAATTGTTTTTGTCGACAATGTTTTGTTGCAATATGAAAAAGCGTGAATGGTGTATTGTTGAAAATGTTTGTTTTTTCAATAATATTTGCATTGTTGGAAAAATGAATTTTTTTTTAACAATGTTATGTTGCAGTTGCAAATGTGTGATGTAGTGATACAAATAAACACTCACACAATATTGTTGTATTTTCAACAATATTTAATTGCACTGTTAAGATCAATTTTGCAAAGTCTAAAATATCTAAAACGGTCATTTCATTGTTGAAAAATACTGCTTTTTAACAATCAAGTCATCAAGTACACAAACAACATTTTTGCCAGTGTTATTCTCTCAACAATGTCTTGTTAGAGTTGAAAAAATGTAATGATATATTGTTGAAAATGTTTGCTTTTCAACAATATTCGCATTCATGTCAAAATATGTGCAAAATAGATGTTTTTTGCACCATTGATGAAAACGAAACTAAAATGGTTGAATTTGTAACTTTTTACAACAATGTTCAGCTATACAAACTAAGCTATACGCGACTTGTCACAAGACATTACATTACAAAACCAAAACTGGCAACAATGTTTTCAAACCACGCAACTTAATAAAATGAAAAAGTGAGACACGCAACAGTCGAAAAGGATCATTTATTATTAATCCAGTATAATTAGCCATAGGAAGTGGCAAGATTAAGCGAGAAATGTCCATTTATTAAGTGCAAATTGACAGAAACTCACACAATTTCTAAGACACGCCATTAATTAGGAGGCGCGCAGATAAGACATTGGCTGCGGCGACCGCGATGACGTCAAAACTGACCCCAAAAATGGCATCAAAGGAGACAAGATGGGGGACGATGATGGAGCACGAGGAAGAGGGTGGCGCGCTCTGGCGGAAGTGAGCGACAAAAAACCAGTTGACAATGGAGCGCGTGACGGCCGGCAGGAAGTTGACCGGGGCCCAGCTGATGATAACGGTTTGATTAACAACTCGCTTTAATCCGGCCTCCTGGTGACGATAATTAAAAGCTGGCACCTTGATAAAAAGAGATACGCACACTTGCCACCAGGGCAGTTTCCCAAGTTTACATTTTTCTTTAAGATGAAACGAAGGGATGAGAAAGGGATAAGAGTGATGGACGTTGGGCGTATCTCGGGTGACCCAACGCTGGACAATGGCCAAAAAGTTGATAACACTTTAAATGACTTGGGTGAAAGGCATTATGGGTTTTGGGAAAAAAGGAAGTTGGTGCTTGTTTGAAAGTTTGCTTTGTTTTAAATTCTGATTGGATTTTTAGATTTTGGCAAACTTTAAAGATCGATGTATAATGTATTAATTTCCTAAGGATTATGGTTAGTTCTATCTTTTTAGTTGAGTTTTCAGTTGTAGTGTGAACTGATGACAGAAAAATTTTTGTTTTTCGTTTTTTTCGCAGACTTTGATTGATTGCATCAAACTCACATTTAAAGACAATTTAAAATTCCACATTTGCATCCATAAATCTATGTCAGTGATGCAATTCCATACACTCAATTTCTACCATTTCAACATTTTACAACCACCAAAACCCATATTTAATTCTACAACTAACAATAATCACATGCAAAACAAATTATGCAAAACATCCACTGACACATTTCATTTCTATTTAGTCAGTCAATTCAGCACAATAAATATGAAAAGTGTGAATTGATCCCCTAGTGGCAATTTGTTCTCATTCTAATCACAACCACAAACTGGGGAGGGGGAGCGAGAGTATATTTTATTCCCATCATTCCTATCATCATCATTATTACATAACACCTACCCCTCTGTGCAGTGAGTCTTCCCCCCATGTTTCATCAATGCACCATTTGCCTTATCCACCACCAGGGCCATAAATATTAGGCCTTAACTGTGTAGGTCACATTAATTTGCTTCTACAACTTATCACTAGGAGGAATCTACATATGAGAAAGTTTTTTTTTTGTTGTTACTCCTTTCTACCCCTGTGTCTACTTCCTGTTTAAAGAGGAGAATGGGTTTTGATCTTGATTGGGTTTGGGTGGGGGATGATGTCATGTGAGGAGAATTTTGGAGGGTTTTGTGCAATTTGTGGTAATTGAAGGGGTGTCCAGTGACTGGTGTTTGGGTTAAGTTTCATTTGGATTTTTAATAAGAGATGGGGTTAATATTGAAGTGGTTTTGTTGGATTTTTTGGATCAATTTATGTGGAGTTTTGAATTTATTTATTTTTTAATGGAGAAGTGTTTTTTAAACTGGGTCAACTTTGAACTTAAAAATTTCAATTACTTAAACCTTAAAACTCATAACTGACCACACCATTAGATTCCTCTCTTAAAGCTGGATCTAAATATATACACACTTAATACACAAAAACCTAAACTTTCTAAGAAACCCCACATCAAACTCAAACCTCCAAAATGACAAAATTTCAAAACAGCAATAACAAACAATAGCTGCCATTTTACTTGTGTCCAGTCATTGTTGAAGGCTACCAGATACAATCTTAACAATCCCCATTAGATACAATGGCACACACAAGAGTGTGAGAATTTGAGTGCCTTGAAAATGGCCTTGTAAAAATGACCTTGTGTATTATGGTCCCCTATTGAGACCTGTCTGCAATGTCTTGTAACTTGTGAAAAGACATCTTCATATTTGCTGCTCTGGTCACTGGTCACTGGTCACTTGTAATTGGTCTTAAGAATGTCTTGTCTCTTGTAATCTCTTTGATTTCCCAGCTATACTCTCTCTTTGATGACTTTGCAACTTTCCTTTCTTGATTTACATGTGGTCATTAACCTGATGATGCAATTGTGTCATTCAAAACTGACTTGTGAGGCCATTTTGAAGTAGGGGTGGGGAACTGAAATTTATTGGTCAGTTTTTAGTGGACAGTGGCTGATGGCATTAATAATTCATTGAAATAGTTGGAATTTGTTTTGTAATGTTTGTAATGTGTAAAAAGTGTTTTTAAGTTAAGATGTATTTTTGAGAGATCAATTATCATGAGTTGTTGTTTTCTAAGTTAATAATGAGTTGGAAAAGTTGCCAACAATGGTTGGAAATAACAGTAAGGTGTTTATTTAATGGTTTTGAAATGTTAACAATGTGTAAAAGTACTTTGAACTCAAGATGCATTGTTGAGTGATCAATAATTATGAGCAGTTGTTGTTTTTAAATCATTAACAATGCTAATTAATGATTGAAATTTAACATTTTGTTGTTTTTCTAAGTCAAAAATGACTTGAAAAGTTATCAACAATGTCTAGAAACAACAACAAAATCTATTCATTGCTTTAAAATGTCAACAATATATGTATAAAAGTAGATAAATATCATGTCAACAATGTATTAAAAGATTCAAAAATGGTAAAAAAATAAACAAAAGAATGCAATAAAATATCATTAAAATTACCAACAATGTTCAAAAACCAACAAATCATTACTTTATAGCAATAAGTAGCATGAGAATATTAATCAACAATGTCCTACAATATCCTTAAAAAAAAAATTAAAAATTTTTTTTATAGCAAAATGAAAATTTTTATTGATATTGTTGTGAGTAAAATGTTGCTTGTGTTTATTTCTTGGAAAAATAAGTTAGTCTTTTGTGCAAAGTGGCAGTGCAGTGACCTTAGTGAGGGCCATTGAATGTTTTCTTCACTTGGCTTGAGATGTAAATGCAGCTGTTGTCTCCTTTTATGTGCTTGGCTACAGTCTGTGGACAAGTGAGAGAGATTTGGATTGGAGGATTGAGCAAAACTCATTTCATGTATATCAAGCAAAATCACTTTTTCCCACTTTCATTTTCCTCATCTCTGATTTTTTTTTAAATTTTTTTATGCAACAATAGCTTTTGGGGTTTTAAAAAGAATTGGAAAAGGCAAATTGTTGCAAAATTTGTGGGATAAATCAACATTGCTTAATGGTGATGAGTTTTGACATTTTGAAACAACATCAAAAACGGTTATACAACTGATTTTGGTATTTTACAATAATTATAAATGTCAATTGTTGTTTACAATTCTTAAAAAATTTATAAACAACAATTGGAATAGCAACAATAAGCAACAAATATTTTTTTAAGTATCAACAATGTGCATAAAATGTTAACAGTGGTTTTAAAATATTAGGAGTTTGGCATTTTATAAGAATGGTAAATGCCTAATTGTTTTTAACAATGCTACAATAATTTAAAAAACAACAATTAGCTGTAAAAATATCAACAATAAAAGCAAAAATGTGTTTTACAACATCAACAATGCTATTAAAAAGTTGGATTTTGTTATTTTACAACAGTGGGAAAACACTCATTGTTAACAGTGCTAAAATAACTGAAAAACAACAATTTAAAGTAAAATATCAACAATAACTGAACTTTGTTAAATTATTTTTCGCAAGTTGGCAACAATGAACCTTGAGAAATTATTGAAATTAAAACAATGATTTCTTTGTGGAATATTTTACTTCGCCGTCACGGTCACAGTATATCGGTCATGTGTTTTTTCTCGTTGAGTTTCATTTTATTTCATAGGAATTACTTTATTTTGATGTTAGTTGTGTTTATGAAATCATGTAAAATATCATTTCTATTCTAACAAACAAAACAAATAAAAAAAATCATAATAATAATAAAAAAGAAACAAGGCATTATGCAAGTACTAACCTTGAAACATGACAAGAATGAGAAATAGAAATGGCAAATTTCAACATAAAATTTTTTAATTTTTTAAAATATTATAATTTTATACATAAAAAAATAAATATAATTTTTTTTAAAATACAAAAACATGTGAAAACAACATAAAATAAAGATTAATGTTAATGTTTAATTTTTTGCTTTATAATTTTGTAATTTATAAAAAAATTGTTAAAAAATGTAAAAATTGAAAATAATTTTATAATATTACAAAATTGTAAACATTTCACAAAAATTTACAAAAATTAAAATATATTACAAAAGTATTAAAAAATTACAAATTTTAAAGAAAAGTTACAAAATTTTACAAAAGAAATTACAAAAATGTGATACAAAAAATTACAAAAATTCTGCAAAAGTACAAAAAAAAGTAAAACCTTTACAAAAAAAAATTACAAACTTAATTTTTTTTTTTTTTTTTACAAAATTCCTAATTTCTACAAACTTACAAAACAGAAAAATTACAAATTTATACAAAAAATCATTACAAAATTTAACAAAAATTACAAAATTAAAAAAAAGTTACAAAATTCAAATCTGCAAAACCTTCAAACCACCAAAACCTCACCTTCAAAAATTTCTCACTTAAAAATCTAACTAAAAAACCAAGAATGATGTCATAATACAGAGCCATTTTTAGTTCAAGGTTACCCAAAGCAAAAAAAAATTCACCTGACACCCTAACACTGCACCCCCAAGCTTGTAAGGATGTTATGTTTGAACACATGGAGCCTTAAGCATTGTAGGATAGCCCTATGCACCTGTTTAGGGCCTACAGCAATAGACAACTAGAGCCTTTGCTTCCAACAACCTTGATAACAAAAACCCTGCAGCAAATGATGATTCAAATATTTTTTTTATTTTTTTACTCTGCAACCATCTTTTCTTTTCATTTCACATGAAATGTGGTTTTGTTCTGTTGATAAATGAGACAAGAATTTTTTTGTTGCAAGAATGGGAATAAATAAAGTATTCTGCTTTAATGGGAAAAGTCTCACTAGAGGGATTTTTTTTGCAGTGGGGGATTGTGGGGGATTTTTAATTATATGTAATGTTGAACAAAATGGTGGAGTTTGTGTGTCAAGAATATTTGTTCCACTCACTTTGACACTAATTATTCCATTAAATTGCTCTACTCCCTTTTCAATTTTTTACTTGGCTGAATTTTTTTTAGTGTTTTTAGTGGAATGAGGTTTTTGCATTTTCTATCTTGGAATTGGAATGGATTTGTTGGTGAGTTTGATGTTGTTGGTTTTATGTGGATTGTTGCAGTGGTTTTTTTTTTTAGGATTTTTATAATTTTTAAAGTGTTTTTGCTTAATTTTGGTCATTTTTGGGTTACAATTTAGGTTTAGTTTTTTTTTGTTTTTTTTTAAGGTTTAGAGGGATTAGGCCTATATAATGTTTTTTGTGTGTTTAATGAGTTGGTGTTGGTTTTTTTAGCCTTGAAGTTTATAATAATTTATTTGATTTTTTTTATTAATGAAATGTAGTAGTATTAAAAGGGTGAGGTTTATAACTCTAAACATAAAATAAATGTCTGATATATAATTATTTTTTTAAATTTTATAAAAACATTAAAATTCGTAAACATAATACAGTAATATAAAGTTTGTAAACAATTGATAAAACGTAAAAAAGTTTATTATTTTATAAACAATTCTTAAAAATTATATGAAAATTGTTAAAATAAAAATCTAAAATTAAAAATATACACAAAAATTATTACACATTTTTTACAAATTACAAAATTTATAAAACTTCTATAAAACAATTCCACAAAACATAAAAAAGTTAATTAAAATAATTAAAAACACCAAATTTACATCTAAATCAACTTAAAAATCACTTTTACTCAGCAAACCAGAAATTTGTTTACTTTGTTTACTCATGTACCTCTTTCTAAGAATGCGTTTCCATTAATCACCCGCCAGATGGCCCTGCCTTCTCATTCTATTAATCTTGGACAGGTGAAGCGAGGGATCTTGTAATAAATAGGTGAACACGCTAAAACAAATTCCTAAGTGTCACTGGTCAGTTGGGGTCATTTGCAATCACGAGATTAAAGCAGTGCCGCCATCTTCTATTTGCTTGCAACAAATGACTATTTGGCGGCCATCTTAGATGGAGCATTAGGCGAATTTACATAAAGTAATTACACTTTTTATTTTGTGGTTTTGTTCAGTAGTCTCTGAATAATTCAGTCATAAATTTGGCCTCGAGATGGCGAAGTGTGTGATTTTTAAGTTCTTCTTAAGTGATTGGATTAAAGGCGAGCTTACACTGGAAGCGTCGTTGTCTTTTTATTATTTTTTTTGTTGGGTTTGTTTTGCTGGTTTTGATGTTGTTCGGTGAGTTAAAGTTTGAATTGGGGATTTATTTTGGTTTTATGTTGTGTTTTGGATGTGGAAAGTTGGGTTTGTGAGCACCTAGTGGTGAAATTTGGAAAACTAATTTCAATTTTATTCTCTAAAAATTAATAAAATACAATAAAATATCAGTAAAAATAAAATAAAAACAACCCCCTGGTGTCAATTTCCACAACTTCACACATTCACATCACCTTTAACCAAAAATCCACACTTGAAAAAACTAGTTTCATGTTTTCATTTTTTTCTTTATTTTGATTCATGTGTGAAAATTGATTAAACCATACATTTGCAACATAATAACAACCGGAAGTTGAACTTAAAAATCCCTAATTAGCCCTCGATTATTAATTTGAAAAAATTTCTAAGTATATAAAATGAATTCCACCTACACAGATTTGATGATGATGATGATGATGGCAGCACTTTTAGTTGCCACATCCGGTTGTGTGATGAAGCAGAGCCGGAAGTGGTGTATGTAGCATTGACCCTTTGTGCAGGTGTTGGGCCACTTTGCACCCATGTGATGGGAATGGATAAGTAGCAAGAGCAAGTAAAACGTGCTAAAAAGTTGTTGTTGTTTTTTAAATTTCTCTGTTGACTTAGAATTTGAAATGCTGATTTGGGTTTTTGGCTTATTTGAATTATATAGTTGATTAATTTAATTTATTTGGGTTTTTGAGGTGTTTTGGAGTTTGTTTGAGGGTAATGTGGGTTTTTATGGGTTTTTTGGAATTGATTATTTGGATTATGTTGATTAAGTTGTTATTTTTGGTGGATTATAAGGCTGAATTTGATTGTTTTTGGGTGTGTGAGGTGTTTTTTAATTGGTTATGTAGATAGTAAAGGGGTTTTGAGTTGTTTTTGAGGTTGGTTATTTGGTTTAAGTTGATTTTGTAGAATTTAGGTTGATGAATTTGGCATTGTAACTAAAGCTGATGAAAGTGATACTTTGGTGCAATGTTTGAATGAAGTTGACATTGTGAGGTTAAAATTTGGTGGAAATTGAATTTGATTATTTGGCTAAAGTTGACTTTATTTGGTTTTTACTATTAAAATTGATTTTCTGGTTTAAATGAATTAAAAATTAAATTTATTGGTGGATTTTCGTAGGTGCATTTCATTTAAATCTTGTTTAGAAGTTCATAAGTATTGTCTAAAAAATGGCTTATTATTGAATTTTTTTACTTACTTAGATTAAATATTAACTAAATGAATTATTTAAATTAAATTCTTCAGACATTTAAAATAAAAATTAAAAATCAGATCATAATTTAAGTTTCATTTTCACAACTCAACCAGAAACTTACATAAAAATCCACAAAAGTCAACTTTTGTCATTAAACCTAAAAAACTAACCTCAAAAACAATAAATTCCATCAGAACTAACAATTGATTTTGATGTCTTGAAAGGTTAAATTCACCAGGGAAAAACCCAATTAATTTTTTGTGTTCATTTTCTTTTTAAATTAAGCCTAACCTTTGAAATTTTTTTCACTCTTGTTACTTGTATTCATTCAACTCTTAGAATTTGTTTAGTACTGTGAGGTTATCAGCAATTTGAATCAGTAAACTCATTTTAAATGATTTTTTTCTACAAAAGAAATTACAAGTTATCTCAAATGTTTATCTTTTGTGTTAAAGCAAAACAACAAGTGACAAAAACTTCCTGTTTGCTATTCCTTTCTTCTTCCTTTATCATGGGAATTCTAATGTCACTGCAATTTATTGCAATTTTTCTCATCATTTATCATTCTAAATGTCCAACGAAGTCACTTTCGCTGAGTTTTGAAGCCGTTCTTCGTTGAATTGAAAGTCGGAAGAAAGTTTTTTTTAAAGGTTATTTTTAGTTTAAGATTATAAAGTTACCACATGTTTTGGAGTATTTTGATGAGATGAATCTAATGAACTTTAGTTTTTGAAGATTAATTCAGTGGGTCAAAAGATATGCCACCATGTTGAATCAAAGAACGGTCAAAATTCTATAGAAATTTTCAAATTAAAATTTCTTAGCTATTATTTATTTACTTTTATCTTGTCTAGGTGATTTTAGTTGCTTAAGATTTGCTCATATCAAATATCTTTAAGAGATTTTGTCTGGGAATTTTAGCTAATTTACAGTAGTTTGTCAAGAACAGGAACTTTCAAGGCAATTCAGTAAGAGGTAAATTTTACTGCAATGAACTAAATAATGAAATTTTTAACTATATTCTTCAGGTTTGTCTGTTTATTCTTGTTACTTGTTCCATTTTAGTTGCTTTTTGGCACTTCCCTCATGTTTCCATTCTCTTTAACAGACACCTGCAGATGCCAGGCCCTGGATGCACGTTGTCCAAGATTATAATGTAAGGAAATACTGTACAGTTATTGCTGAAGTTAAAATCCTAAGCCTGACTAATGCTTGGTTCACACTATGCCAGAAAACTCGACGTAAAATTTTTATTTTTTTACTTTTTCTGTTGTGAATGATGTCACTTTCTGTAACTTGACCAGAAAACTGAAAACGTTGAATCTATTTTTAATTTTGTTCTATGATGTTTCAGACAAAGCTTATTAGGCTTAGTTGAGTTTTCTGTCGTGGTGTGAACTAACTACAGGGAAATTAGTTTCTTGATTCTTTTTCTGTTTCTGTTTTTGGTTTATGTTTTTCATTGTAGTGTGTATTCAAGATGAGGCAGCATTCTACATAAGTAGAAATAACACTTGTCATCTTGGAATATCATTGGAACCAAAGTGCAAACTCAGATGTTTGTATCATGGTTTCGATTCTTTGATGATGACTTTAGACAGATTTCTTGGTCATTTAAAAATAAAGAGATAAATGTGGATCTGTGTTTAGATTTCTCTGTTTTAGAGGATTCTAAATCAGTATTTACTTGTTAAATTTTAATGTGAAGATGTCATTTAAACTTTATATTGCTTTTGGAAGATATTGTTGTTTGTCTTAAAACACCATTGATTCATGACATCTTACTAAAAACACATAAAAGTGTGACAAGTAAATACACAGTTAGATTCCTCTGTTTTAGAGGATCAATTGATCAATTTTAAAGTGTGGATGATGTGTCATCTTGATTTAAAGTCAACATTTCTTTTCGCACGAAGTTGTTGTTCTCAAAAAAACACACATACCTTTAATTCTGCTTATCGCATCAACAACACATGATAATCACAGAAACATACACTTATTTAGATGCACAACAACCAGAGGGATCCAACAATGCACTCACTTTCCCACTTGCAACAAACCATAACTGAGAAACCACCCTCCAAAAGCCCAATACTCAGAAACAATAATGAATATTAAATCCCTGACAGACACTATGTCAATACTGATCAAAAGTGCAAAAGAGGAAAGAAAAAAATCAACTTTTATTCATGACTTCTCCACTCCCCTGGTGTCCATATAGTGAAATATTCATTTTTATGGTGAAAATTATATTTGAGAGTTATTCATCTGCTGTATGAGTGATGGGAATGAAATATAAATGGAACATGAGAAGGGGTGTTGTAGGGGTGTTGTGGTGGGGGGATTGAAATAGGATGAGGATGATAGACAAATCTGTCTCTCAAGAGGAAACTAGGGTGTGCTGGAATCATTTGATATCCAAGGGGTAAATTTATCCATTTACATTGCCAGCTTTGCTTGGTCTATTTCCTGCTGTTGCAATTTCTTGCCTCTTGTTGGGAAATTGTTGTTGCCAGCTTCTCTTAACCAGCTGGTTGCTATTGGCAACTGGTCACCAGGAAACTGTGCTGATTGTGCTTTTTAAGATGATGGGTTTGGATGGTGGGAATGGATTAAAATGAAATTTAAAGTTGTGAGTGAAATGTGAGTGGTTTTGGATTTTTTGTTTTTTGGGGATTCTGGAAATGTCTCCACTTTATACTGTTGATGGATCACAGCCATCCTCTGCTACCAAATGTTCAACTAAATGTGATGGACATGAGCAGTTCAAAGTCTTTTTTCTTAATCCTTTAGTGGGGTCTTAGTAAAATCAAAATACAGAGTCCAAGAAGGACCAACACTATTTTGTTAAGTCCAATAGTCAGTTTTTATATAACCAGTAAAAATCTATTTAAACCTTCATTGATCAAAAAGTCACCGATGCCAAATTTTAATTGTTTGAACTGATTTTTTTTGTTTATCTACAAATACATTCATGAATGTATTTTTAAATTCCCTATTTCTTGCTGATTCTAAAGA
>JAQFZP010000760.1:0-27228 GCA_034695745.1 Geophilus truncorum | reverse complement strand
CAGCCATGACGTCACGTAACGGCATGAAGCGATTGGCTCGCTTCCCACACCACCAATTGTAATGCAAATGAAGGTCCTTTTAAAAAGCTGAGAGCTCCCAGTTGCAGTCAGTTCCCTGAGAAGCAGGAAGGAGAAAGTACAGTGCTGGAAACAGAGTCCGTGAGGCAAAACTAGTTCAACAACAACATCTCATTTCATCTCATCTGAAATGGCAGCTACCACAGATACGTGCAGCAGAACGATGCCTTCCATGACCAGCAATGCAAACAACTACAGTCAACAAGAGACGTTCCTCATGGCAGTCCGTCGCGGGGATACGCACGAACTGCAGAGGATTCTACAGCGTTGGGACATAAACGTGAACGTTTTTGACCAAGAAGGCCAGACGCCTCTCCACCAGGGCTGCATGGATGGAAATTTGGAACTGGTCAAGCTGCTAGTGAAATTCGGTGCAGACGTCAAGTTGGCCAACAGAGATGGATGGAGCGCTCTTCACATCGCTGCTTATGGTGGACACCAGGAAATCGCTCTGTATCTGATCGCCAACTCGCGCAGATAAACAGTTACAATGCTCAAAACGTGCCAATCGATTCGTCAGTATTACATTTTCTTCATTTTATTTGATTTTATTTCATTATCGATCGGGATAAGTCTTTGTTCAACATTTTGTTTATTTTTCTTTATATAAAAAAGTACAACATTTCCGTACTCAGGATTGTGACTGTATCACTTTTATGTATTCGCAGACGAGATTGTGTAGTTGGATTATATTAGCTAGACTTATCCCATGCTTGTCTCCTTCCCCTTACAAACACGTGACTTGTTCAAACTAGTCCTGTAATGCAGACTTGGTGAGAACTGAGAATGTTCTCACCAGGGGGAAAAAAAACCTTCGCCGAATGTAGTTTGTACATATTTATATGTATATTTCAATTACAATTTACAATTAGAATACTTAAAAAATTACTATTTTAACATCTTTTACTCTCAGCTGTAAATATATCAATTTTAGGACACATGTGCACAAAAAATGTTTTTTCTCACTTTTTTTTTTTTTAGACTGTTTGTGAACTTGAGTGAATTCTGATGTGATTTAGATGTGAATGAATGTGAAATTAAAAAATTATTGAAAGAAAAATATCCAGGAATCAAATTTATTACTTTTTTTTTCATCTTCAGCAGCAGCAGCAGCCTTGCAGCGTCTGTGTAATTGGAGGACAAGTATCCGGTTGGATAAATTGCATTTGTAATGGGGGGTAAAGAATTTCATATGGAATGCAAGCCATTTAAAGATCTTCGTGAAAAACAGTCATACTAAAATGTTTAAATTAAATTTATTTATTCAACAACAAACAAAAAAAACAAAAAACAAATAATATTAAATTTTAATGCAAATATATTATTGGAATTTATTTTTTAAAATAAACTGCGAAATATTTTTGTGAGAAACCGAACAGAATTTTAGTCACCTCTAAGACATAGACGAATCCCATGAGAAAATGGCGACTCCCCTCTGGCCTTCGGTTGGTGGGGGAGACTCAACTGTGAACGCACAGTAGACGACCCCTGCGCTAGTTTCAATGGAACTGTCTGTGCATCAAAGCATAGATGATCTTAAAGAACATTTGTCACATCACTTTGTCAAAAAGCCCACTGTGAGTGACAGTGTTCCTTGTGAAGTTAAAGAATAATGAGTTTCATTTATTGTTTTTATTTAAAGGAAAAGTTTATCCGTGACATTGATTCAGTTTGGGCTGTAAAAAGGTTAAATTTGAAGCCAAAATACAGGTATGAAAGGCATGTGGAATTGGCTGCAGGCGATAATCCTTTCACCTCGTCTTCGTTTCCTCATGCATGTGCCATTTTGATTTTTTTTTTTTTTTTTTTTTTTATATACGGTACTGTATAAACAGAAAGAGAGAAAATGAAATGAAATAATTTTGAGAATATGTTCATGTGGTTGGAATTTCAGGTATTTTGAAACCAATTTTGAATTAGGTTGCAATGGATTCATTCACCCACTGACCCAACGGTTCACTGTCCATTAAAATGATTATTTTTTTTTTGTGTTTGAGAATTGCAGTGTATAAGAAGAAAAAAAAGGGAAGGAAATGAAGAAACACCTGGCTGTAATTTCAATTTTAAGATCAAGAAAAAGTAATGAGAAATTTTAATTTTGAAATTTAATTTTTTAATTTCTTTTTATTTTCTTTAATAGAATTAGAATACAGTTATAATAGGGGGGTTATTGAGACGAAAAAAAAGCCGTTATTATTATGTCTTTCTATTATTTGAACGCGTGCTGCACGAGAGCAGCTGCAGGCTCAGCTCGCGCCTAGGTAGGGGGAACTAGTATGAGTATGGGGGTAGCGCGCGCCACAACATCGACAGCTGGTACGAGAGAACGTGGGAATTACAACGGTCAATAGCAATTTCTATAGCGGGAGGTCCCACTTGAAAATAAAGTTCGTCGTTGACCGTTGATTCGCATTCATTGACTTGGTTAAATGCAAATTAGGAGAAAGCTGTTCGAATTCAGCTTTGAATTTGTGAGTGGTTAAGATGGTGTAGGCTGCCCATGAAAGCACGGTTGGATTTTAAGGAATGTTAATGCAATGTTTTTTTGAGTATAGGTAGTTCCATAAATTTATGGTGTAAAATATAGTTTCAATATTTTTTAATATTTTGTAAAATATACGTCATGTACAACATACAATTGGATATAATTGCTACGTTAAAAACATATTTTTGTAACGCAAAGTTTTGAATTTACAAGTTTTTGAATGAATACAGTATTATAAAATAAATGTTTGACAATATATTTTTGCAAATGTATATTTAAAATACACTGATACGTGACACATATTGTACATCCCATACTTGAGACACATATTTGAAACATATGGCATTTTTATAAGGTTTTTAAAGTTTAGTTTAAAAATGTCACATTCATTTCACATTACTATGCAAATTCAAAAGCAAAACAAATGTAGAGGAAACTTAGTAATCAAGAAAATGAAATTGGGGCTTTCCAGTATTCTACTTGTTTTGCAATAACAATTTATTTTTTTTTTCAGAATTAAAAACAACATTAATTTTTAAATTACTTTTTATTGCATGGAATTTATGACGTCAATGTTTGTAGTAATCTATTCCAAAAGCTTAAGCACGTCAATTGAAAATCTGATGATTCTAATAAAGGAAACAGTGTTAGTTAAATCTAATATTTACAAGATAACTTTGATTTGAATTTAAATTTGTTCTCAACCAAATAACAAATAACTTCTGAAATTTAAAGACAACTAAAATGCCAATTTCAGTTTTATGAATAATCTGAAGTTTTAAAACCTGTTATGCCTTTAGCCACTGTAAATTGACGAAAATTTTCTTATAACAAATACGATTATTCAATAAAGAAGTTTCTTTTATATTTTATACATATAATTATACTATTGTACTATTGTTTTTTTTTTTTTTTTTTTTTTTTTTTTTTTTTTAACTTCAAGTTATGAGACTGAATTCACATCTTCAATAAATATGTAAAATTGCATTTAGAAAATAAAGATGAGAACAACATTTGTCAATGTTTTAAGGTCACTGCACTCCATAATTACATACCGTAATTCCAGTATTCTAACCACGACAAAAGTCACTTTAAAGTGAAATATGGAACCACATTCACGACGAAGAAAGTAGGTGGAAAGGGGAATATTTAGGGCCTCGGTAACGAGGGAATGTAATTATTATTTACTTTCCATGCCCAAAAATGGTTAATAAATACGACACAATAGTGCAAAGACCCACAAAAAACAAATTTACAAAATTAACCAAAAAAAGTTTTTAAATTTTTGTGGTAAAATGTCTTCAGACGCCATTAGACAGCCCATTAAGCGGCAAATCCAGATTTGTAAAGAAAGGGATATTGAGTAAAAAAAAAAGGTGTGGCGTCTTGAAACTCAGCCTCAGCCTCAGCCCAACCTAGTTACTTGTGCTGGGTGAGAGGGTGACCTTTTACCTCGACAGTCGAGCCGCAAAGAAGTGTTCGAATGAGCAAACTCGTTTAGTCGCACAGGTTTCCCCTGTTTGTCCCGTCTGGCCATCCCGTCCAGCACTATTTTGCTCGATTTCTTGTGGAAACCTCTTTTTACACAGACAAGCAGAGTTCGTGGGTCATTCAGGTCTGTATCAGCAGCACCCATCCCTTGGGAAAAACACCAACTAGAGAATGTCACTTAACTAGTTTACTGCAATTTGAATCGCCTTTTTCTCTCAGTGAAAGCTGGACATGTTATTTACGGTGTGACAATTGTAGAAAAACCTATAGTAGAAAACCTAGTACAGTATGAGGTAATAAAAATGTTGTAATCAGCCTTCAAAATGTTACTATGGTATTATGTCGACACATTTGTTTTATTAGCAATGATCAACACGCTGATAAATTTTTAAAAATTAGTTCTAGTCGGCTCAAAATCTTTAATAAGTCAGTTTCTAGTACTGTAGGATGAGTGGCTTTAACCATGAAGATGGGCACATTGAATGAAACAGAAAAGAAAAAATAAGAAAAGATAAGAAATATTCTAATATTTGGTCGGCATCACGACTCACTTTTTAGATCACCAAAATTTCATGACTCACTTATTACTTGAAAAAACATGTGAGTTTAAATTAAATGATAATTTAATTATTTTATAATTCCTGTTTTTAAAAATTAAGCATAAATTTAATCTTAAATTGTCAATACACTTTATTAAAAGTATCTTTTATCATAATAGCCAACACTGATTCTTATCCGAATTGTTTTGAGATAAGTACCCACGGAAACCTAACACATATATATATCATTAGATAGCCCTGAGTCTATAGATTTGCCAACAAGAGAGTTTTTTTTTTAAATATGAAACAGAATTTGAATTATTAAGAAAAAACAATAGCGAATTAGAGAGGTTAATTTTGCCGCTACCGCGTTCTCATTGGTCAAGAGGGAATGACGTCATGACCAAAACACAGCGCCGCCATTTTGGATTTGCTAGATTGTAGATTGTAGAGTTAGAAAGAAAAGATAAAGAGAAAACAGAAACAACGTGAAAACAGAAAGAGAAAGAAAGATAAAAGAGACATAGAAAATAAATTTTCAGAACCATAATTGAGCTAAATTCACTCACCGTTTCGCAGATCATCGTAGTTCACTTAGTCGGCACCAGACGGCGGTACGATTCAAGATGGCTTAAAACCTACGGTATTGAAACATACGGTAAAGCCACAAAAATCCTA
This sequence comes from Geophilus truncorum, assembly GCA_034695745.1. Taxonomy (NCBI): domain Eukaryota; kingdom Metazoa; phylum Arthropoda; class Chilopoda; order Geophilomorpha; family Geophilidae; genus Geophilus; species Geophilus truncorum. The sequence goes on along the minus strand of JAQFZP010000760.1, from coordinate 21,957 downwards.
AATTTAATTTGATTAAATGGAAAAATTGATTTTCATTATTACTAACCTCTTTAAAATGATGAAATTTAATTGTCTACAGGAGGCTGGAGGATTTCGATCTACCGGCCTCAATTTTGCCCATTTTTAAAATATTTTTAGTTCAACGACATTCTGACGTTTGATTTCATGGATCGACCGCCTTTGGAAGAAGCTCTTACTCTTATCACGGAATTAGGAAAACAAATGATGAATTTCTTTTTGGAGCTCCCCATCTTGTCCTCATCTTGTTTCGGGTCCAAATTGAGAAAAACGCGACTTACGAATGTGGAGGGGGATCACTTGACTCTCTTGAAAGTATTCGTGGAAGGATAATGGATTTTTTGTATCCGTGGATTTCCACGAGTGTTTACTTGTTGAATATTAATAGAAAAAATTATTTATTGCTCAAAATGAGGCATATGTGCTATAGCAGCACTTTTATAACAGCACTTCAACAATGTTTGTGACTCACGACTTTTTATTATGTATTTTTAAATTTTTTATACATAAAGTAAACCTTTAGCAATGCATTCAAAATTTATTTAGTCATACAAAAATTTCAAAAAGACCCTCATGTAAAATGATCCATTTTTTGATTCGTTACTCAACCAGCACAAAATATTTTTGATTTAAAAACTTGTTTTGGTATTATTACCCATACAAGTATTTTCTATTTTATTATAAACGCATATATACGGTACTGTATGTGATAAATAATTGACAAATACTGATATACCGGTAGTGCATTTAAAAGAGTATTTTGAGTTGACTTTGAATGAAGTAAAACAAGACAGAAGCCCGAAGTAAAATCTCCAAGTGTATAGGTGAAACACTCATCTATCTTGACAGCGGTATGCTGTTTGCCAACGTAACTGAGTGATAAATGGGGTTCTACTGTCGCGAAATCGAGTGGAAGTTGCCGAAAAGACTTAACCAATTGTGCCGTTGGCACGCACGTACGCACGATTCAATGGTTCAGTAAAAAGTTGGACGAGCCCAGCAACACATGTGGAGTGCGAGACGACCCTTTTGTCCCAATTATATACGACAGCAGCAGTTCGGTTTTTGCTCGCTATACTATCACTGGCTCCATTCAACCCTTTGCTTCATGAATCTCCGTCTCGAATATAATACCTAAGCCTTAAGAAATTTGCGGTGAACTTAAAACTTGTGTCACATTTAAAGTTCTGTTTACTAGAACCAGTAAAAAACAACAACGTTGCAAAAAGCTGCAAAAACTAATTTCCTAACTAATCCTGAATGACAAAATTCACCCACGAAGAAAGGCGATTCAAACTCGACAATATCAATAAACTGAACTTCGGAATTCAGAATTGGAAATTGGCGAGCGAGTAACTGTCAATCCCCGAATGGGCGTGGCTTCTTAACACTCACGTGCGCGCCTCATTCAGTTCCATACAGCTGTGGGTGAAAAAGAAAGAATTTACTAAACAAATCCAACAAAACTTAAGTTAAAGGAGTAAAATAAATTAAAACTTAAACTTAAAAAGAAGGGAACAGAAAAAAATAAACATTGTAAGTCTTCACTCCCAGAGAGTTGAATGGGAACTTGGAAGCGACAGAAAAAAAGAATGCAACTGTGTCAAGTCACTAGATCAAACCATTAAAAGTAAGGAAAAGGGGTAGGGGCTAATAGAGCGCCATCTATTAATAAGAAATTGAATTCAAAAAGGTAAATAAACATTAGAAAAGAAGAGAACTGCAGTGAAGCTCTCTAATACTTTACGTGTTAAATATAAGATGTTCGAAAATTATCGACTTTTTTAAAATTAAATATTTATAAACCTCTTATAAATTGCAATACAAAACATGGCACACAAAATATTTTCTCTCTCGAAATATCAATAGAAAATAAAAGTTATTCCAAAAAAACTGAACGTGATCACTGCCAATGAATATTAAAAAAAATAATTTTTTTTTAAAGCAGGGTTATTTAGTGACAGACTCTCCAGATCATCTACCTGTAATGCCAAATTAACTTTTAATTTTGTCTTCAACTCTGTTGAAAAATGTTTGTAAGTCAGTTTCTCAGATGTCTTGAGAATAAAAACGCTGTTTACTCACACTTTATCAAATCTATCAAAAAAATACAAAGTTAAACTGGGAGTGACGAATGACAATAAATTGAACTATCATAGCAACACCCATTCATTATCAATTGTTTTAAAACACTGAACACATAGTAGGTGACTCCTTTATTGTTTAAACTTGTGTAAAGTTCAGTGCAAAAAACTTGTCTTGGGTAATAAACATGTCATTTTTCTCGATATAACAAGTAAGTGAAAAAATATAACGTCAAAATCGTGCAAATTTCAATTTAAACCAGTTTAAACACGATTTACACACGAATTTAAAACTTAATCAGCTTTTACAAAGTTATGATTAAAATTAATTTTACAACATGCATTATAATAATAAAACCACTTTCGACATGTTTTATAAAAATAAAACCACTGCAATAATTTTTATCAATTTTTTAGAAATGGAAATTTAAGCTGTTATTTGACTAAAATTACATACTGAGGTACAATATAAAATATTTGACAATATACGGTACATTATTGCATTGTACTTGTGTGAGCCGACTCCGTTGGCTTTATCCAGACAGGAGATTAGTCCAGATAGTGTTTAATAACAATAATAGCAATGTACAGAAATTGCATCACAGTGCAAAAATTTTTGATACACTATAGTACATACTGTACACTTTTTTCTGAGAAAACATTTATTTTTTATTGGATTTGGACTATCGAACACCCTATATATTTGTTTTAACGTTTGGTACTGGTGCTAGAATAATTTAATTTACATATTTGTAATATATTTTTTCTTAAAAAAAAACAAAAACAGGCGAATCTTTATAATGAACTTTGAGAAAAAATATTGTAAATAAATGAAATCTTGATGAGAGCTTTGATGGATAAGACCGGATGTTAGATCTCCATCTCACGCTAAAAATAAATTAAAAGAGCTTTTTTGTTTCGAGTAAGTTTAAAATTGCAGCTATTTATGCTTTGAAAAGAAATAAAATTGTTCTTAGTTTTGCTTCTAGTTTTTTACAGTAATTTCCAGCAGTATGAGTGAATATTTATTTGTATTTGAACATGGGGAACTGGGTGTGGGAGAAATCTTTGCCAAAATATAAAATAAGTACTAGATTTTGTCACAAGAGGCCACTAGCACGCAATTGCTGTAGCTACGGTGCTGAATAATAAAAATCTTGGTACTTCTTCGATTGCAAAAATACATTTATTGTATTTTAGATGATGTTTTACCAAACACCCTAAATTTAAAAGCTGTAGTTAGTGTTGCTAAAAACAATCTATCTGGTCATCAAACGTATCATTAATTGCTTTAATAAAAGAAATGTTTTTGACAAAACAAAAAATTTTAATTTTATTGACATTTGATGCAAAACGTTTAAGTATAAGTGTGTGTATTAGCGTTACTATTAAAAAGAAAATTATTGATATAATATAATAAAATAAAATTATAGTGCGTTTTGTGACTAACAGATGGCAGCACGAGCGACCAGTGACAGTTTTGGAAAAGGAACGGTAGACGAAATGAAGACACGTACACAAATAAAAATAGGGCTATTAAAAACTTATAAATGAACCCAAAACATTAACTTTATTACTTTGGTGTAAAACTTACACCTTAAAGAAAGGTTTTAGAATCATAAGCATCAATTTAATTAATTAATTTATGCCTTTTTGACATTTCTAAAAGTTTACATTTCAAAAAGTAACTTAAGACAGGAAAAGTATTAAGTAGTAGAGTTAAAGTTTAAGGTCGCCAGCGACTACTAAGATCCAACAATGCTAAGAAACATAATTCTTTAAATATATCTTTCACTACGCGATAAGATATTAGAAGTAAATTAATTCTCATTTGTGTTATAGCTTAAAAATACTGAAACTCTAGAACTAGCGAATTTGTATATGATTTTTCAGTAGAATTCAAATTCTACTGTGAAATAAAGTGCTTCTTACATTTTTTTATTTTTTTTTATAAAAGGCAACTTCATGTAGGTATAATAAAAAAAATTCTAAATCTAAAAAATTTTATTAACCGCTAAAATTATTACAGTGATTATTACACATTCCGATCCAAATTAGTAAAAGACAAAACGGGTTTTTAATGCTCTTAATGTTTAAGACTGTTTTGTGATCTATAAATTAAGCCATTAAATGTGTACGGTACTCTCTTTGAGGCAGCTTGAAGTTGTTAAAAAATGTGATATTATTGAAATAGTATTTTCTCAACTTTCTTAAAAACAGCGTTTAAAGTTGAAGTAGAGGTTCATGCATTTGTTATTTGCACTTGTGCAAAATTCAATACTACACAATAATGGCAATAAAAGAAAAGAATTCAGGAGAAGTCTTAAGTAACTAGATGCTCATGTTGTAAGTGTCGTTTCGAATGGGCAAAGCATGAAATCGGAGTAAAGTCTTCACTCTCCACGTCCACTACATACTGGTGGTCGACTGTGTCATAATCCGACACTCATTACGTTCTCTCGTTAGGCGCTAGAGTGTCTCGGTCTGCGGGGGGTCGCGACAGACGGGGCGGGTAGAGGCACGACGCCTCATTTATTTAGTACGGTCCACCCCAACAATTTACGCGCAAATCTTTATCTCGAATCAATCAAAAGTCAAATATTAGATTACATGCACTTTCGTGAGTTTGGTTGAAAATTTTTAAGGATTTGCACGACTCAGCACGATTCTGAATAAAATTTGATTGGTTTAGAAATTTTCATAGAATTTGTTTAACACGATTAAAATTTGAAATTTTTGTAATTTATTTTTTAATAATTTTGAAAAATTAAACAAACAAAAAAAAAATTTTATGAAATAGTTGCACAATTTTATAATGTATGGTATGTGAAAAATTTTGAATTTTTAAGTTATTAAAAAATTTCGTCAAAATAATTTTGGAAGTACACGTATATATAAAATTTTAAAAGAAATCTTTAAAATGGCAAAGAAAGTGAAAAGAAGAGTTAATTGACTTCATAAACAATTTCGACCAGAAAATCCCACAACCCACCCTTGACCCATATTTAAAACTGTAACATGAGTTCGAACCTATACAAACCAATTTACTAATTTTTAGACTTGTTTACTAGCATTTGTAAAAGTTCAATTTTGGATTTTATTTTTTTAGTGTTTAAAACCGCATGGAAATGTTATATAAGGTATTTAGAATATGCAGCAACAAAATATATTAGAAATATATTAGAAATTTACTAAAATTGTGACTTTTTTATGTATTGACAACACAAAAAAAGTACATTTAATACCTAGGACATACTTATTACTTATAGCTTGAGTTTTCATCACTCAATTCATAATACGAAGAATGAATGAGTTTTTCATGAAATAAGTAAACAAATTTTAAAGATTGTACTGTAGTTCTAAAATTATTATATTGAAAAATAGCTCCTTCCCCCATGTTTATTAAAGCTACATGTGTCGTGAAAAAAGGAAGGAAGAAATGATGCTTAAGGTCACCAGTGGCTACTCTGGCGGTCCGGCCATACGCGATCTGTCGCACATGGGTCGTGAAAGTTTTTCTTTTTTAAAAGGTGGGTCGCAACTCTAGAAAGTTTGAGAATTACTGTATAAATATATGATATTTTAATTTGTAGTTTTGAGTAGTTGTGTGATTACCGCATAGTTCTTTTATATTTCGTCTTATTCTGAGTGATCACAGTCCCACACGAAATGTCGTACATTTTAAATATAAGTCCCATATAGGGCGTATATATGTGGTTATGTAAGTCACATGTATTATCTGTATATTTTAAATGTATTTATAAACATTTATTCCATAATATACACTCAGAAAACAAGAGGGAAATATGCAGAAGGAAAAGCACTTTTTTCCTTTGCACATCATGTGACAATTTTCCCTAATAGTGTGGTAAATGCTGCATTTTGGAAAATTCCCTTCTTTAGAGTATATGCCATATCATCCTCTTTCCATACATAAAGGGAAATTTTCCTCCAGGAATTTCTGAGGGTATTTCACGCTATGGCTCACATACTCGTATATTTTAAATATTAAGTGATGCAAAATTGTAAATTTAAAAATTTTGCAACACATTACTTTTGTATTAGAGAAATATGTTTTTAACTTAGGCCAATTATATGCCCATTTTATATGGCGTATATAAGTAAAAAGTATATATTAGAGGAACATGTTTCACATATTTGAAATACAGTTATATTGTCGATTTTGTATATTGTAGGTACGAACAATAATTTGTCTGTTTAAGTCTGACTATTAAACCCAACACAAGTCTAACTTGACCCACAAATTATTATACAGTACCTATACAAAATTTACAATGCGACTGTATTTCAAAAATTTGAAAAATATACTTTTTACACATATTTCGCTTATTTCATAAATCAAATATAATCACTAAAATTCAATATTTCAACTGATGAGAACAAACAAAACAAAAAAAAAAAATCTAATACCATATTTCAAAACATCTTATATTTTATATACATTTTCACTTACCCACCACCCTACTCCTAAACCTCCAAAAACCCACCTCTAATAATCCGCCCAAAACACCCAAAACAATACCCACAAACCTTCCAGTTCACCTCCCATTGCCACCAAGACCAAAGTGGGAGGAAACAAATGACAAAGGCGGTGCTTTTAGCATCCACTTGTTTGTCCGATAGATACAACTTCACTGCACCATTGGCTCCAACTCTGCTCTGACGTCATCATCGCCCTGCATCTGCTTCCCCGCGCGTGCTGCATTAGAGACATTCACTTGTCGCTTTCTCTTCTCACATTTTCTCCGTTCGCATCATGAGTCTGGCCATGAGCAACTACACCCAAGCGTTCCCCTGCCCCTCGTCGCCGGATCCCTCGCTCTACACGGCAACCGCTTATTACCCACCGCCAGACGCTGGACCCTACTATCAGACGTGGCCGTACGCGACCACCCCGACCGACATCTCGCCGTCCGAGTACAGTTCGACGGGCCCCATGGGCTACGGCATCGTTCCGACGAGCTCCGAGTGCATGCAGGGACCGCTGTCCATCAACTCGGCCGACGGAAAGATGATCTCGTGCTCGACTTACGCAGCTCCCGTGCCCAGAGTAAGGGTGGTCAAGCGCCGCGTTACGGCCAACAGGAAGGAGCGACGCCGAACGCTGAGTATCAATTCAGCGTTTACGGAGTTGAGGGACTGCATTCCGAACGTGCCGTCTGATACGAAACTGTCGAAAATCAAGACTTTGCGCTTGGCCACTTCGTATATTGCGTATTTGATGGATCTGCTGGAAAGAGACGATCCGAACGACTTGACGGACGGCAGAGGGTTCAAGGCGGAGCTGGGGCGTAAAGTGGACAACGTGAGAGAGCAGGAGAGACGGAAAAAGGAAATGGTAAGGTGTTGGTTTCTTGATTGTTATTTGAGCTGTGAATAGGTGTTATTTTGTTCGGTGGTGTTGGTGTGAAGATGGGAATTAGGAGGTTGGAGAGTGTTTGTTTACACTTGGTATAGACGAACATGTGGATGAAATGTAACGCTTTCTCTCTGAGATACTAATTTAACGTGTTTGTTTACCTTTAATTGGACTGTCAAAAATAGAATAGTGGATGGAGTAAAATGCACGAAATGTTATAATTCAACTGATGAGACAAACAGAAAAAAAAATATGATACAAGATATTTTTATTTTAAATTTTAAACATCTCACTTTTTTATTACATTTTCACTTACCCAACATCTTACTCTTAAGCCTTCAAAATATGCTTCTTTTGAGTAAAATTCTTAATGACATTTTTAGCTAAAATATGCAAAATATTATAGTAAAGTATAAAGTTTCTATTAACTTTTATCGTAAATTAACCCTTAACTAGTTCTTAATTATTCAAGTTAATAAATAGCTTATTTTTCACATTATTTTCTAGTATATGTAGAAAATATCTGAAAAATTACTTTTTAATGACACATTATAATATCAAAACATAATTAAACATTTATTCATACCGTACTTTATTATAGTACTGTATTTTAAAAATGAAAGTATTTGTAGGGGTAAATTACTTGACTTCCAAAAAAACAGTTCTGCTCACACAAAAATGTCACATATTAAAAATATGGCAAAGATATTTATAACATATAACGGAAAATATAATTTCACATTAACAACATATTGTGAGCAAACCTTTTCAGAAATGTAGACTATGTTGTCAACTTACATTTGCCATACATTTATAATATATAAAGAATATACAAGTACTGTATAATAAGTGCGTAAACGAATAACTGTAAGCATTAGTCGGCTTTACATTTATAACTTAGAAAATTCATTATTGAACTTATGTTTAACGTGCAATTTATAATTTATATACGCTAAAATTAAAATTGAAATGGATTAAAATCATTTTGAGATAAAAATGTTGAAAATCATAAATTTTAAACTTTGCAACATTTATATTGTATATTTATATTCCACAACAAATGACAGAAACATTATTTTCCATTTTTGTCATTCGTAATAAAATTCCATAGGAATGTTCTCGATGACAAATTACCGGTCATTATTCCCTTCCCCATTCCTCACATCCTTATTAAGTTGCAAATATGACGAGTATGTAAAAAGCGAAAGGGGTGTGGTTGTGTTGGATAACCCTCAGTCGACGTCCAGTCTGAGTGAAATGAGGGGGTCGTGGATTAGGTTTCAGGTCGCTTCCTCCCCTCCGTCGCAAGCATAACACACAAATCACGTGTCTAAAGTCAAGTTTCCAATTTATCCGCAAAAAAATAACCATGAAATTTAAGCCCAAGGTATTTAAATAGAACTTTTGAGTAACGGACTTATCTTTATTACTTCATACTCAAATTTGTGCCTGTGTGTGTTGTCAATAATGTGGCACTTAAAAAAGAATTATCACGCCCTGAAAGTAGCATTTCCGGCTGTGAAACTATCAGGCACTGAGAGACACCGAACATTTCTTCTTGGTGAATAAGGGGAGAATAAATTCTCTTCGGTTTCAAAGCTTTTGTTAGTAAATTTAACTTTTTAAACAGTTTACTCACTATTTATTGCTTCCAACATTTTTAGTTATTTTGGACATTTTTCTTATGTTTCTGTAACCACAAGCATGGGTAATTAACCCAAACATTCAAATTTAATTTAAAAAATGTGAGTGTCAATAATATTTAATTGAATATCATAAAATTTGTTTACAACTTATTATTTGGGAAAAATAATTCAGAAATTCTTTTGATTTTCGTAGTTTTCCACAAGTCTTCTATATATGGTAGTATTTCCAATTTATTCAACATTTTTACTAATGTATTGTATACAATACATTACCGTAGTAAAAATGTTTAATAAATTGAATAAAAAGAAAAAAAAATAGAAGAAGAAGAAGAAGAAGAAGAAGAAGTATATTATAATATACTTCTTCTTCTTCTTCTTCTTCTGTTTCATCTTTTTCTTTTTTTTTCTTTTTTATATTTTTTATATATAAACATCCGGATAGTCGCTTGTGTATGTGATAAAAATGCATAAGATGAAACTAAACTGCAAAAAAATATATAGACAGTATGGTATATAAAATAATTAATTTCACAAAAAAATTACCAATAAATAATATGAAATTTTCTAATGAAAAGAATATGTATCATCACGAGATATCATTTCACATTTTTGTAAATTTGTGCTTTCTGTTTACCAGAAGAAAAACTTTGCAACTACAGTATTTACAGTATGGAATATGTAAATTTATTTCCATAATTTTATGCAAGTAGTCATGCTAAGCATTTATTAAATAAGTTAAATGATATCCAATTTGTCAGCTCAAAATTTGGTATTGGTAGTTAAAAATAAAATACATTTAATGCTAATTTGCACAGAATTTAATGCTATGCTTTAAACATTTTTTAGTTAAAATTTAAGATAATTATATGTGGGTTTTGTTATATTTCAGATAAATCTGATTTTTACTTAATAGCTTGTTTTATTCGGTATCCTGGTTTAGAATACCAGGTTCTTGCGCATTTATCATTAAGTATTAGAATAAATAATTGAGTATTGTAATTTTAGAGTAATTCTACAAGGGTTCTTTTAAATGCATGCATGTTCTGTAAGCTGATGTTTATCAAAAAACAAATTCACAGCTGCAAATGTTGTTCATTGGGGGAACTTTTAAACATTTAACTTTAAAGGTAAACATACATTTAAAGTAATTTAAACTACAATTTGCAAGATTTATGTCAAGTAAATGTGTGTTGAACAAGAAATTTAATGTTTTAAACTCTAAATTCTCACTTGTTTTTTACTCGCACGTAAACTTGCTGAAGATGCATGTGTTGGAGATGAAAATGACGAATGATATTTTTAGATAATTCTACACCCATAACAACCAATTTAAGAAAGTTTCTCCAATAATTGAACGTTCTATATCTGTTTAGTTTTAATTTTTCTTCCATTAGTTCTCGAGGTATTTAAAATATTCGAAAAGTTCATTTTTGCTGCTTATTGAGTTTTTATTTATAATCAATATATATTTTGTGAAATTTATAATTGTCTAACACTAAAAAAATCTACTTGTACGTAAAAGCTACAACTAGTTCAAATTACTACACTAATTTGGCAACACTAAAAAAAAAAAAATTATTAATTCTAATTTAATTCATTGCAGGCCATGCTAGTACACGAAAGTGCAACATGTGACAAAAAAACCAAAGGAAGAACAGGATGGCCGCAGCACGTGTGGGCCCTCGAATTGAAACAGTAGCACCCCGGATGCAACACCCTCAAAAACCATGGCCGGGATATGGCCTTCGGGTCAGGTCAGCTGACGATCGAGTCTAAACTTGAAACATGGAAAATCCTCTAATCACGCCCAAACCAACCAACAATTGCTCAAACCATTTAAAATAATTAAAAATTAAAAAATGTCAAATTTTAAAATTTTTTTAAATTTAAAATAAATTAAAAGACTGTTTGAATGCTGGTAACACGATGCAGATGCAGCTTGGCAAATTTCTCAGGAAGATACCTTATGATAAATAAACAAGTGAAAATCGTGCACGGTCCCACATTCGCACTCGGATCTTGTGCAAATAAATGTTAGCTCGGTTGGTCTGGTCTTCATCGGTCTCAGCAGAGTTCTGTACAATATTAAGTGAGCAACATTCGCTGCAAAATCAACAATTCACGAACTTAAAGGTGTTATCGATTCCCATTTGCTGTCTAAATGGTTTTTGCAGCGACTTTATTTGCATAAACTAATTTCTCCCCGTTTCTAATTGGTGTGTGATTGTTTTATCGTAGTTTTTACGATATCGTTGTACAAATGACTATTATTTTTTTTAATTGCATGTCACATTTGTGGACGTAAATAAATTGTGTGAATTTTTTTTTTAAATGGATATAAATGTTAAATAAATAATATTTAAAAAGAAATGGTTTTTATTTGTTTAATCTTATGACTTATCTGTCTAAATATCCACTATAAACTCAAAAAAAAAAAAAAAAAAAAAAAAAAAAAACTGATAGAATGAAGAAAAGAGAGAAAAAATAAACAGTTCGTGTTAAGTCGCGACCCTCTGGCGACTCACAAGTGGGTTTGTGAGACACTTTTGTGGGAAAAAAATTTCCAAATCCAATTCGTAGTAAAATTTAATTTCAAGAAAAAAATAATTATTGTTGTAGTATGGTACGGTACTTGAATAATGGAATTACTGTATAAGATGATACTAATAATGGACTTACAGCACGATTACCCATTGCTTTATTGCAATATTAACAATGTCAAAAGCCGATACCAAATACTCAGGTATTTGCAGTTACTCATACAACCAATAAAATAAAATAAAATTAGCGATGATGATGATGATGATGATGATGATATAACTTATATATATAGAAGTACGCTATATATGTCTCACAGATATTTGAAATACAGTTGCATTGTACATTTTGTCTATGTATAATAATTTATGTGATGCGGTCTGACTTGTCAGGATATTTCAAATATGTGGCACCTATACTAAAATATATTACACCACACAAAATGGGCATATAATTGGCCTATGTTAAAAAACATATTTTTCTAATATAAAAGCAACAGTTGTAAAATTTTTAAAATTAACATTTAAATTATATATGACTCATAAGATAAAATATATTATGAAATAAATGTTTGACAATATATGTTATTTTTGCAAATGAATATTTCAAATACATTGCATTGATAATATGTGACTTATGTAGCCATTAATAAGACATCCATAAATACAAAATATATGACATTTTTGTATAAGTATTGCTATGGTCTTCGACACTTTTTCAAGTGTAAATATAAAGCATACCGTAAGTATTGACGCTCAACACTAATCAGGTTTTATTTATTGAACGGAAATTGGAAGTGTAAAAATTGAGAAAAAGACAGCTGCAGCATTCATCAGCTGAGCTGAAATGCTGCCCTTCTGATTAACGACGCGCAAGTTGCAAAAGGGTCTAACAAACGTCCTAAATTACCAAAGTATGTCCAATCTGTCATGGCCGATGACCCCGTACCTCTGCCACCCTCCATAGGCTAATTGCACCTCTCGGCGTGCTCGTGGTGTCTCCGTGCCACTGTTAAAAGTGACTTTCGAGGGGGTGGACGATGAATGGGCCGCGTTAATACGGAAAACGAGCTGCTCAAACCCAAATTATTGCACTTCCGTAACACATCCATGAACCCGTGCTGCATGACATGTCCGGGTGTCCAATGCAAACCAAAAGTATGAACTGACGTCATTTTGTCACCATTTGTTAGTTTGAAACTTGTAAACTGACTTATGATAGTTATGGTGATCAAAAAAAAATTAAAAATAAGAAATAGTTTATTTCAGTATTTTGGTACTGAATATATCATAAACAAATCCTCACATAAGAACAACTTTTCTTCACATTAACGTGTAATTTTATTTTTTGTATGGAAATCGTCTTGACTCTAAGACCAAGCCTTATTATGATGATTGGTTTGGTTTGGTGATATACAGTACGTCTTATGAAAAGCCTGTCCATTGAAGAATGAAGAAAAATTGATTAAGTTTTGCACTTGACGTTTAAAGTTGTTTTTTTCTTATTTCTTCGCTGAGACTTGCACTTTTTGTGTTTAAGCTATTTTGAGTATTTTTACTTGTCTTGAATTGTGATTGCTGTGATGATTTGCATTTGCTTTGCTATTTGTGATGACTTGACAAATTTGATAATTACCATAGACTCTCAAATTTACATCGCACTTGTCAAAAAAGGAAAAACAGTAAAAGATAAAAGCTAAATTGAGCTTATGTTAAAGAAAATGCTTTAAAAACTATTTTATTTATAATTACGTAAACCATATTTTTTCAAATAACCCGCGGGTTGCAAATAGAGCTTGGGTCTGTGCTTCGTGCCCCAAAATCACTAAAAAGTTCAAAATACCCCTTTTTGATTACACGCTTAAATGAAGTGGGTATTTAGAGTAATTTTAGCATTGTTTATGACAAAAACAATGCCAAAGTCAACCTAAAACATCTTTAAAACCGAGTTTAAAATTCGTGAAAGAATAGATTTAGCAAATAAACCACAAGTGCGCTCTTTGAGAAAATACGGTAAGTTTTATTATTTGCTTCATTTTTTAGACAAATATTAAATTTTTTTATATACCGTACTGTATAATAAAGAAAAATTTCCTACGAAAGCAATTTTCCGTTACAACAATTTATCACAATTTGTGACTGAGGCAAAAACAGTCACCACAGCACAACCATTTTTATCATGACTTAAAAGAAGCAAGCAATGATAAACGTTTTAAAACCTTCTATTATCACTGCAACGTATTTTTTAATAAGTTAAAGTGTCTTTGCCATGTCTCTTCTCTTCTCTTCCCACCACAATAACGAGACCGAGTCTGTTGCTGGTGATGGTCCAACTCAGTAATTAGATTATAAGCGCATCTGCAAGGGTGCTGTTATCTCGCACGAGCCATTCACGCAAGGCAAGCGTGTTTGATGCTTTTGCGGTAATCGAAAGATGCTTAGATTAAACCCAATTCAAACATCATCGTCGCTCATTCGCTAATTACCGATTCATTCTACAATTCACAACGACACTTTCGATCTTATCGCGACGCCCCCTACGATGATGGATGTGCGCGAGCGTCTCCCGTAGACACTCCCTCCAATTACCAACAACTGCCGCACACTTATCGTAAAATAATTACAATATTGTTTAAGAATATTTAACAATAATTTAATAAAAACTTTCTATTTTTGGGTAAAATATGTGAGATTTCTTTCGTGCAAAAGGTGAGTTGATCGAAGATGAAAATAAAATAAAGTGCGTACCGTAACTTTTATTGGTGTAATGCGGCATTGTGGTGATAGTGAGCACGTGTGTTATAATCCAATTACAATATCAAGATGATGATCACCATCTGTGCCGAAATAGAATTAAACCGCCCATGCACGTGCGCTCACGCCTGCAATGCAGAGAGTACTTAAAGCTATAAAGTTGTTTGTCTAAAAATATGTTTGAGAGATAATGATTTAAGGAATTATTCACATATACTGATTTGCTTCATAGATAAATAGATAATCGTGTATGCATTTAAATTCACTACCTACTAGTATATATACGTTCTAATTACAAAATACCCGAATAAATAAACAAAAATATTTTATATTTGTGTAAAATGCATAAATTGCAATTTTTGTGGTAAAATGCATAAATTCGTGAAAAATTTATATAAATCGTGTGTAACATGTTAAGCATTTGTTAAAAAATTGGCTGGAAATTGCAAAATTTGTCTGATAAACATGTTTATGTGTGTTTGTGATCAAATGTTTTGTCCTAATGTTTATTACTCCTACTTGTCAAATTTATATAAAATATCTGATTCTTGTAAATAAGGTGGTACGGTACATAAAAAGGTTTTCAAATCTTAAATTTTAATTTTTAGTGACTAAAACTATTACAGTCAAGTGAGTCAACTCCCTCATATCCGGACATAGTGATATCCGGTTAGCTCTCTTATCCGGTCAAAAGTTTCGGACCCAAACCGTTTCAATGTCTACTAATAACGCTCTCTTATCCGGCAAGCTCCCATGACTCCCTCAAATCCGGCCAAACAGTTATTTATCACACACAGACGATGAAATTAAGTGAGATAAAGTAAGTTAAATATACAGCTAAATATACAGGTATATACAGTATATATTATAAAAATTCTCTCACAACCGGCCATTATCGGCCAATGACCGAATGGCCGAATATGAGAGAGTCACTCTCGTACCCGGCCGCTCCCATATCCGGCCACTTTTGCCGAGCTTCGCCTATGTCTGTATATGAGGGAGTTGACTGTATTATATTTTGTAATTTTTTTATCAATAAACGAATAATTTTTTTTTTTGCATAATTCAATTATTTTTACTGCGTATTTGACATATTTTGCATATAAATCCGGGTTTTACTAATTACTAAATTAAAAAATAATGGCTAATCTAGCTTACTTTTACAAGTACTGTACGTTATTTTTAAATTTTTCGAGATTTACTATCTGATCTTGTGGATAAAACACAATTTTCGTCAACCTACTACAGTACATCCCAAAGCCAAAATTATTGAATGGGTAATTGGCAAAAGTTTTGATAACAGAGACTTAATATGTACTGTGACTAAAGCATTTGCGGAATTCTATAAAAAAATAAATAAACTAAAATTACCACAATTTATTTTACAAAAAGTACACGGTAATTTTGGTTTACAATGTATTTAGAATGAGCAAACAAATACTGAAATAAAATATTTCATATTTATTATTAAAAAAAAAAAAAAAAAAAAATTGACTCTAGGCCTAAAAGTTTTTGAATACAAAATTTTAAATTTTAGCGTCTTAATGTTGATAAGTGATAAAAACCAAATTAATTTTTTTTTTTAATTTTTCTTTAAAAAAAAAAAAAAAAAAATGAACCCGATGCTTAATTGTCAAATAAAACCCCATAAAAATTAAACCCCCTATATTTTTAATTTTCAGACCGATTCAATGGCATTTATGAGTGCTTTATTGCGTAACATGATACTCGCCACACTTAAAAACCCATCATTACCAACCCTAATTTACATTCTGACAACACTAAAAACACGCATTAAAAACAGCTGAAATTTACATCGCAGCTTTGATTTTTATCAAAAACACCGAATTTTTTATTTCAATTCCAGATAAAAGAAAAAAAAAAAGCAAATTTTTATCCACTTACTAATAAGCTGAACGGAAAAAGCAAACATGTCATCACTTCAACAACGACTGTGACAACACATAAAAAACAAGGCATCATTACAAACCCACCTCTACTACAATGAATGAGTTGGAGAGTCAAGGTAGTCAAACGACCTTGTCGGTGGGTTGGGTTCACGACCTCGGCTCTATCATTACCTGCGCCGCGCGACGCTGGTGGCGGAAACGCCGCGTGGCTATCAAAGACGTTACGAATAAGAGGGCAAACTTCGAGTCGGTTCAGTCGACCAAAGAAAATACTCATTCGAAACCCACCCACTCACCCAAACTCATTGGTGGCCCAGCGGATGTATTACTCATTGAAAAAAACTGTGCTGTGCAGTGCAAAAATATTCCTTTAATTCGCCAACTTTGAGACTTTGACACAAATAAGAAATAACAACAAAAAAATACGAGTAAACGAATGGCTTCCGAGAATAGTTTTAAGAAAAATAAAATTAGAAAGCGTTAATTATATTGATGTAGAATATTTATATCTATTGTTTTGTTTCAATAAATAATCAGAAATTAGAAGTATACGTGTCCAAAAGTTTAGAAAGATGGATTAATTAATGTTAGAAAAGTATAAATTCTTGTTCTTGTAAGTTATATTTAGATTGTTCGTGCATTTAACATGTACAGAAAACAAATTTTTTTTTTAAGTGATGAAGTGTATTTTACCGGTACCGGTACTAATCAGATTTATGCTAAAATTCCCTGCCTAGTTTCGAAGAAATAACTGCATTGCAAAATTTCGCTTTAATTTCAAGCATTTTTATTATTGCAACATCAATTTTCAGTGTTGTAAGATTAAATTGTATTATTTTAACTTTTATTATTTAATCTCAATTCTCAATAAACATACACTACGTATCGCTGTAAGTTGCAACAATGTTTGAACAATATTTGTTTAAAAAAAAATTTTTTTTTGCAAAATGAAATTTATTTCACTTTCATTTCCACCACCATTTTACATATTTCCAAGAGGGTTATATTTTCAGCAAACTTGTCACTCCTTTGACGCAAATCACCTAATTAAAATGAGCAATGTCAGCTGCTGTCAACATTATTAAATCGTATAAGTAGTTTTGGGTCAACGATATGTGGAGAACTTCTCCTTTCTGAAACTCAAGACTACTCATGTCGCGCAAGGCACATGTTTGCTCCTCTTAGACCCCGATGACAGCTCCCCCACCGTGTCGTCTCGCCCTTAAAGTGATGATGTTCACCCTAGAGCGAGAGGCGACGTTACGTCGCACGCCCAATTCCTGGAACCAGCGTCACGTCGCGAGTAAACAATTTAACACGACAGCAAAAAATAGAAAAATTAAAAATCAACCTCAAAAGACAAAATGGTGTCCTTGGTACGATACGAGGTCATTGGAGCACGACCACACTCGTTTCTCATCCAAACTTAACGGGAAGTCGTCTTAATGTAACGCAAAATGCTGTGTCTTTTTAATTCGTTCCGTTGACACCTCAGAAATGGAAGTCGCCGAAAGTTTGGTGCCCACCCTCGACTTGTTTATATTGACAGATAGCGCCGAGAAAGTAAATTGCTTTTCCCCCATATCCCGCTTTACTACATTTATCAAGCTGTTACGTAAGTCAGACTTGTGTAAACAGTTTAGTTCCCACCGTTCACTCAATTACTATATACAACTCGCAAAACAGAAAAAAAATTAAGGATTTAACTAAAGTTTGAATTTCTGGAATGCAGGAAAGTCACATAAAGTCTTATCTTTGTTGTTATTATTACATACCGTAATTTTCTCGTATAGTTG
Source organism: Geophilus truncorum (assembly GCA_034695745.1). NCBI lineage: Eukaryota > Metazoa > Arthropoda > Chilopoda > Geophilomorpha > Geophilidae > Geophilus > Geophilus truncorum. The sequence goes on along the minus strand of JAQFZP010000760.1, from coordinate 3,832 downwards.
TTTGATAAATTTACATTTTTCCAAATTTTATCATATTTTAAACAATGCTAAAACACTCTTGAGACTCATTTTATGTTTCTGCGCATAATCAAAGATGTATATTTTAAATGTTTTAATGACCTTGGGGCTTCTTAATTGAGTGAGACCCGTGTGTTCTAATTGCGACCCAAGCATTATTTGAGAAAATCTGATATATTATTGTTGTGTTGCTATTGTGGTTATTATAAATGTTGTAACAGCAATGACAGAAGAATAAAGGTTTTTCATCTAAAACTCGTCTTGACTTATTTGGATTAAATCAGCAGATAAAACAACTTAATTTACAGCATTTCTGAAACCTTCAAGTTTTATTATTTTTTTTAAATGTCAATTACGGTACGGGTTTTCGACTTAATTTAATTTCATGTAGGTAAATATTACTAAAAATTTAAAATTCATAAAAGTTTTGCTGTGATAATTTCAGATTACCTATGCTATTTTCAGAATTGTGTTAATATTTAAGATTTTGTGATAGTTTATGTAACTGACATGTGAGATATATAAATGTCACGTGACAGATCGCAAATGGCCATAAAACAACATTCAGTCATTCACTCAAAAAATTTGCTCAAATTTTTTTTTTGCCAATATAAAAAAATTTTGTTTAAAGAAAGGTGTTAACACATAGAACATACGATACAAAACTCTGTCTTGTATAACAATCAATTTTACAGTACCGGTACTTCACTTTTGTACTTCACAAAACGTTTAAAATTTTCTAAATTTCAGCTCATGTACACACCAAGAGTCGACCACACAAACCCTGATTGATAATTTTGCTTTGATAGCATAAACTGTACAGTATACAATTATTATTAAATGTTTTCAAATACTTTATAATTTATTTTAAGATTTTTGTATATACAAGTATTTGCAATTTGAATCATTTTTGAATTTTATTCCTGAGCATATCGTGAGAAAAAATGTAGATATTCCTTGACCGCGCAATAATTTGTAAATGCACGTGAAAGATTGCCACAACTCCATCAATGTTTGCCGATAAAACTAATGTATGTGATACGCATGGAGCCAGCTAGTCGGCCTGTTGGAAGGGAGACCGTAGCGCATGAGTTACGAGCCACCGCGACCTACGTCACCGAGCTTTTAAGATCACAGCTCGAACTTGTGATAACATCACTAAACTCAGCAAAAAGTTCACGACCCCGCGCTTCTCAAAGACATTCCAAGCTTTGCCGACATAAAAATATTAGACTTGTCTGCTTGGGTGTGAATATAAGTAAATTTCAGTTTTCTTCTAGACCATTTATTTTAATAGAGAAAAAATTTATGATATTTGAGACTTGTAAATGTAGTGTAGATAAATAATATTTACAAAGAAAAATATTATTTAATATTTTTAAATTTAAAAAAAACTATTTTTGAAAAAAATACATTAATATGTGAAAAGACAGTAACAGGGCAGCAAAAAAAAAAGCATTTGAAAATGAGTTAAAGAAATTGACAAGTGAGTTACTTAGCACGCTTTTTATCCAATTCTAAAGTTCTGCGTTTGTAGATAAGATTTTTGTAGCAATTTATTGACTTGAAACAAGTTTAATGTCATGTCTCAAATTACAAATATTCAGAGTAACTAACTGTTTGTCTTTATCTTTGATAATTGAATGTTTACTCATTGTTTTATTTATGTTTTGTCATAGATGTAAAAGACTGACACATGCTCAATAGTAAATAAGATTAAATCAAGAAAATTGTTTAGAAAATAAGCAGTTGTTTATTATTTGGTTTATACAATTAGATTAAAACCATCACTTTGTCAATACGGTACTGTCAATATGCATTTGTAAATAAATAGCCTGAATACAATGCAACTCAATCATTGTTATTCGACTCAATTTTCTTGTGAAAAACTGCTGAAATTCTAGACGTGGCATACAGTATATAGCTTAAATTTAATAAATAATTCAAAATGCTCTTAAAATACAAAATTCCAATTTTCTACACATTTTGCTTTATAAAAATTGTTAAAACCATATGTAAAACAAAAGGATATTGTTAAGTTGAATCTATTATTGCAGCAACAAGTGCCATCTGACAATATTTTCTATTTGTTTTAAATTGTTCTGCCCCATTTTCCAGACCATGTCTCCCCTATGTAGAGTACACACAAAATGTCAAAAGATATTCATAAATGTAATTTTTTGTTGCTGTAATAAATTATTATGTTTTGAAATCATTCTTAATTGTATTTTTATATTTTATCAATTGTGAATTAACATAAATTTGTAACACTAAGACAACAAATTATACAAAAATATGTCATTAAAGCCACATAAATTGACTAAAATTTTTAATTTTTGTGTAAATCTAATCCTTAAATTAATTTCTGTGTTTAAAAATTAAGTTAGATTAAATACGTATACTTTTCATATTTACCGTACTTCAATATACTTGCACTTTTTTAAGTGTCTCTGAAATCTGAAATAATAGAATGTTATGTAAGAAATCATTAACAGCAGCAATCACAATGTTTATTTTTGTAAAGCCCTTTTCACAAGATAAGTAAATTCGTTTCATCTTTTCATTACGGTAAATTAAATATTAAGCAATACATTTGTATGATAATAATGCATAAAATGCACAAAATGAGAAATTAACCAGTGTGGGAGATTAATCCAGTAAATAGTTAATGACGTCATCAAAGAGCAAATTCAACAAAGCAGAAATGAATTTTTTTATATCTTTTGCTCTACTACAAAGTTACCAAGTTTGCTCTGTTGCCAAACATGCCTAGTGTAACGCCATCTAGTGGTCAAAATCAAAATTAAAAACAAAATTAAAGATGAAAATAAATATTGAAAAAACTGCATTTCAACAGTCTTTTTATACAAAGCAGGTAATGTACAGTATGCAGAAAGAGAAGAAGAAATGGTACATTTTTTTTAAATGTTACAAGTCAATTTTTTTTTCTAAAGTTTTCATAAAATTAAAAAAATACATATATATAAAAATTAAAAAAAAAAATAAAAATATCGAAATCTACAGCTGAAATATCGGCCAATACCGATATCGATTTCAAAATCGGTCAAGTCCAAATTATATGTATGATAATTTAAAATTGTATTAAATTTTAAAATTGTAAGTAATTTTAAGTAATAACAAATTAATTAAAAATTATCTTAAAATTAAAAATTTGCGAATTGACAGTTCGCGAACTAACATTTCACGAATAAACATTCACGATTTTCTCATTTTGCGCATTATTTTTTTTAAATAACCAGAATAAATTATAATTTTTTTTTATTTTCTTAATTTCCATATGTAATTAAAAGCCAACCAAACAAATTTAAAAGAAGTACAAAAATCCAGAATCTCTGCTAACTGCTGCATTCTGGGTAAAGATGATGCATTGGCCGGAAACCGAAGGCAAATCTGCATCAGCCACTTCCTGTTTCTAGGCCACGGCGCCACGCGTGGTTTCAACGTCTTAGGGTCTTAGCTGTGGTTTACGCGCCCAATATACTAGTTGTGGACCGATTTAAGCAGGTAGTTTTATGCTAAATATATTTTAAAATATCTAATTGCAAAAACATGTTTTTAGAATAAACAACCGTACGCATTTTTATTGCACTTTTAACGAATCAACCATAGACACCAAGTGCTGGTCGAGGAATTTTCCTATCCCTCAAAAGTCAAAACCAGGTCACGTGACCCCGACTTTCCAACCGATCAACCATTCTCCACTACAACCAACCAATCGCGCTTTGCATCAATAGGTAGAACCAAAAATGGCGACCGGTATACTCGCGATGAATGTTGTTGTTCACCTCGGCTT